>JAOSBN010107415.1:0-10978 GCA_027563595.1 Erythroxylum suave
AACTAAACATAAGAGAAAATAGGTAAAGAAATTTACCACGACGAATGCTTAACTGTTAAATTGGTTATTTTTAGTGTTGACGATCAATGCAAGTTTAATAATGAAGGAGACCAGAAGCCAAGATTCGTTCTTATTGATTGTTGTATTATCATTGTTTTGCTATTTGTTATTTTTCAGTTTCGTATTCCATTTAAATTCTGTCAACTCGCAATAAAAAAAAACCACCCTTTTATTTAATTTGTTTCAAACTCGTAAACTCTTTACCGTTAAGATTCCTTGTGGGAACGATATCCACTTACCACTTCTACATTAAATTGTATTAATGGAAGTGAATTCTTTTGAATTTGGTTGCAGGCGACAGCAATACTACTCTTATTAGTGATGGATTTAATCCTTTTCGCATAATGAGTGTTTCATATAATACATGACCCATAATTTTAGTAAACTATAACTTAGCATCATAGAGATGTCTCAAATCAGAAAATTTGATATTGTGTTCAATTATACCTGGCCCGACTTCTCTTGGAAGGGATATTGATGTTTTCTTATAGCTGTTAATAAAGTACTGATAGAGTTGTGGGAGTTTGGGATAGAGACCTATGATTCATCAACTAACGAATCATTTAGTATGCGTATAACCTTGTTATGTAAAATTAGTGACTTTCCAAGATATGCAATGTTCTTTGGATGGAGTACAAAGGAAAACTTAACATGCCCTAATTGTCATTATAATACTTGCTTTCAATATTTAAAGAATAGTAGAAATTTGTTATCTCAATCATCAAAGATTTTTGGATAGAAATCATCCTTAAAGGCATAATAGAAGATCATTTAATGTTGATATAGAGTTGGGAGAATCACCAATGCCTCTGTAAGGATTTGATGTATTTGAGCTTATTAATGGGTGTCATAATGTGTTTGGGAAGGCAAACAAACAAAAAACACCAAGTGATAATCCTTGGAGGAAGAGGTCCATATTTTTTGAATTACATTATTGGAAGCATAATGGGTGCTGACATAATCTTAATGTGAGGCACAATGAGAAAAATGTATCCGATAATATTCTAGGAACTTTGTTAGAGATTTTAGGGAAGTCAAAAGATCATCTTAATGCAAGGTTTGATTTAAAAGAAATGTGGATTAGAAATATTTACAACGTAGCAAAGTAGATGACTCTCATGTGTCACTAGCTAGGACTTGCTTTTATATGACTCCAGAGGAAAAAGAAAACTTTTGTTTAGTTTTGAAGAATGTGAAACTACTGCAAGGTTGTGCATCAAATATTGTACGATATGTTGATGTTAGTGAGAGAAAAATATCAAGATAAAAAAGTCATGATGCTCACATTATTATGCAACACTTACTCTAATTTTCTGTAAGGAAAACACTATAAAAAAAGTTGCAGTTGTTTTGAGTAGGTTAGCTGCTTTTTTCAAAAGGGTATGCAATAAATTCATTAAGCTAGGAGATCTTGAGCATCCAAAGAAGGAAATTGTGGAAGTACTATGTCAACTTGAATTAAGCTTTCCACGTTGTTTCTTTGTCATCATGGTTTATTTACCTATTCATTTTCCAAAGCAAATCAAATATATTGGCTAGTGCATTGTCACTTTATGTACTCTATTGAGAGGCATTTGGGTAGGTTAAAAAGATTTGTTCTTAAGAAAAGCCAACCAACAAGGTCTATAGCTGAAGGATACTTGGCTGAAGAATTTGTAAATTTTTGTTGTATTCATATACGTCATGAGGTGAGAAAAAAAACATAATAGTCATATGGAACACAATGACAATACAAATCTTATTGACGTATCTTCTTCATTTTTTCCAATAGTTAGGCATCGTATTGGAGGGAAATGGCAAAGGAAAGGCAAAGCTGACAATTTAGACTTAGAGGGTACTTGGTTCATGGGTTTGGAAGACATTAATGGGTATGAGAATGAAAAACATTAGTTGGTTATACATTATTATTGCACAAACAGTATTTTGAAATATGATATTTGGGGATTACTCCATATCCCCCAAATATGTGAGGAATGAAATTAATTCCTTCCTTTTTTAGTAAAATAATATAATTAATTAGAATATATTAAATATAATTAATTAAAATTAAATCTATTCTAAATATAATTAATTAGAATATATTAAATTAATAATTAGAATTAAATATATTCCAAAAATAATTAATTAGATTACATTAAATATAATTAAGTAAATATAATTAATTAGAATGCATTAAAATTAAATATAATTAATTAAAAAATATTAAATTTTGATAAAAATTTAACAAATTTTTATTTTTACTTTTTAAGCAAAACAATATAATTAATTAAATATCATTAATTAGAATATATTGAAATTAACTATAACTAATTAGAATATATTAAAATTGGATATAAAATAAAAATTAATTAATTTTAATTTTTATCAAAACAATATAGTAAATTAAAATATATTAAAATTAAATGTAATTATTTAGAATATGTAAAAATTGGATATAAATTTAAATAATTTTTATTTTTCCTTTTTGAGCAAAACATTATAATTAATTAAATATAATTAATTAGAATATATTAATATTTGATGTAAAACAAAATTTTAACAAAATTTTATTTTTTCCTTTTTAGTAAAACAACATAATTAATTAGAATATGTTAAAATTAGAATATATTTCTCAAGATTTCAACAAACTAAACACTATTAGTAGCAATGGTAATTATTCCTTCGTCCTAACTAACTATCATAATTATAATGATTATATCCATTCTTATTTTTCATTATATTCACTCCCATTTCTATTATCATTGCCCCACGTGAACCAACTGCCCCCTTAAATACATTACGTCAAGCTCATCGATACATTCTATTTAATTCAAATGACAAAGATATTGAGAAGTACATTAGGTAAGGTTCATATAAACTATTTATCCATCATAAGATCAATTTTTTATTCCCATCAATTAAGTAAAATATATCGTTCATTTTAGGGAGCATCAAAAATTAAAAGAGGCAAGCAGTAAAAGAAGTCGATGGGCAAGGGTGCAAGATCATTCCAATGAGTTTCCTTAATGGTTTCAAGATAAGGTGATATCTTGTAATGACATCTTAAGTCATATTTGCTGGTTGTCAAAACGCCCTATCAATGTGGCTAAAAAATATTCAGGTTTTGTTATTAGTGGATATAAGTTTATGACTAACAAATGGGAAGCCAGGTGTAAGAGTCAAAATAATGGAGTCTCTTTGACAACATTAACTCTGAGTTTTGCAAGTTCTAGAGACCAAAATCCAACACTTGGAAATGTGACTTACTATGGAGCAATAGAGGTAATTATTGAAGTGGATTACTTGGGATAGTTTAGTGTAGTGTTGTTCAAATGTCGCTAGTATGAAGAGGAGAAAGACGATTATGGGCTTACTCGAGTAAACTTCAAAAAGTTATGTTCTATGGATGATCCTTTCATATTGGGGAGCCAAGTCAATTTAGTGTTTTACGTAACTGATTGTATTAAGGAAGGTTGTCATTATGTGGAGAAGAGGGTGCCTAAGTATCTTTTTGATGTACCTTTGGATGATAATGAAAATGTTGAAGAAAATGGGAGGAACCAAATGACTATGTCAGTGATTTCTTTAGAAATAATGGTGACATGGACCCTAACTGGTCTAGAGAAGATTTAACTGTAGACACTATAGACATAACTTTTAATATCTTAAATATAGAAATATAAACTGATGATGAAGAAGTTGACATAGACTTTGACGACACTAACTGGGATTGCATGGATAATGATCAATAATTTTTTATAGAAGGTCCTTATTTATTTTCTTTATCTATTAAAAAGATAATTTTGTTACTATATGTTTAATTATACTTTCCTAATCTAATTATTTATATACGGTTCTTACCAAAAATATTCTTTATTGTAAAAGGTCTTCACAATGAAAAAAAGGGAAGAAGCAAACATACGCAACCAAATTTGTTGCACTAGGGTCTATAGTTAATTTTGTAAGAAAGAAACAAAAGAAGACTCCTGCTTATAAACTAAAAGATTCATCTGATCTGTCACATAGAAAGGAAGAGCATTTGGAGAATAGTGAATAGCAAGGTGAATTTATTAAAGAAAAGTTACATGTTTTCTTATTTACTTTGGTAATATATATATGATTATTCTATTGATACATTTGGTTTGCTTATATTTATCATATTAATTTTTATTTTTAATCCTCTTTTTAATGTGAATGCACTTTTTTTGATATTGATATATATTAAAAAACTTATAATTTACATTTCTTTCTATTGGTTTTAAATGTGACAGATTTTAATAAAAAGGAAAGGACCAATCCTCCAAGAAGAATGGCAGACCGTAACCTTTATGTCCTTCAGGTAGTGTTAATAACTTTTTAAGATGAAAAGAACAAAATAAAAATTCCTCATTAACAACCATAAATGGAACAAGCAAATGGAGAGGATGATATATATGAAAATGTAGTAGAAGGTGAACTAGGGGAAAGGATTGATCAAAAAGAGTATGCTTTTCTAAGGTGGAAAGGTTAATAACTAAAACAATGGAACAACATTCTAAACCATTTGAAGATGTAGTAGAAGATAATGGATATGATATAAGCATGGATATGGTAGAAATTTCTACTGCTTAATGCAAAGGTAATCTTATATTATACTATGTTAAAAAATTTCTCTTATGTATATTAACATTAATAATTATTTTGAATATAGAATTTGTGAAGAAGAAGGGAAGAGGTCCAACTTTGCTTAAGGAGGTTAATGAAAGATCGTTGGAACGATGCAAACCAATTTTTTTCAATGCTCTTAATCAGGTGATTAGTTCGAATGAGAAGTCGTTGACTAAATTCACACTTTTCTTAGGTACCGTGGCTACCAAACAAAATCTTACACCTCTAAACCATGTTAATTGGTTAAAGATTCCCAAAGAACCTCTTTGGGAATATGTTAATGTAAGAAATCATTATCTTAATACTCCTTTTAGTTTTGATTTATGAAATTTGAATAAGTATTTATTACAATACATAAGAGATATATTCTGCTAGTCGAAGGTAAATAGTGGACTTTGAAGACCGTTGAAGATGCATGGAGACTTTACAAATGTAGAGTGAAGCAAAAGCATTTCAAATAGTATAAGGCGTCTACAGAAAGAATGGTCAATCGTCTTAACTATATAAGCAAAGAAGTCTTTGAGGATCTTATTTCTAATTGGAACCATCTAGATGTGAAGGTATGATATTTGTTACTACATTTTAAAAATTATTTACATGATATCTAACTAATAAAGCTTCAATGTGTAGCAAATTGATGAAACAAATATTTAAAATAGAAAACAACAAACTGAAATACACACAACTAATCCTAAGATCTTTGCAAGTATTTATGCTAAGTTGGTAAGTTCTCCAATGAGTTATATAATCTATTAAGAAATTCCTTTAATTTTCTAAATTATAATTAACAATTGTTTACATGGATAGCAAAATTAAAGAGAGGATAAGACTCCACTCGCTAATGTTAAAAGTATATTGGAATTTATAATCGAAAGCCTGGAAAAGCGTACAAGTAATTTTTTGAAGTTATAAAGGAGAAAATTGTGAGTAATGCTAGTTTTGTAATAATTTTCTATATTATTACTATTGGGATGACCAAATTTATTGATTATTTCAAGTGTTTTTGATTCCATTTTATTTGTTTAATATATTTTTGATTTGTTTTTCTTTTTAAAATGAGTTATTTATAGTATAATTGGAATTACTGTAGGTTTTTTTGTAGTCATATATGATGCTTGCATTAATTACTGTGACAGTAAATTTTCTTTTGTAGGCTCGCATTGAAGAAGTGCAAAAGGAAAATGATTGTGAGAAGCTTGATAAGGTTGTGGCTGATTTGGGAGTAATAAGGCCTGGACATAATAAACATTTTTAAAGGGGTGTGAAAGCATCTATTATCAAAGAAAAGAATATGGTAAGTGAAGCCTTATACAAAGTTCCTAATAAGTATTTGCAGTCCATCAAGATGGCATTAGAAGAAGAGATGAACCAAAAATTAGAAGTTAAAAAGGAGAGAATGAGAAAGGAATTAGACCAAGAGAAAGTTGAACGCTTAGAAATAGAGAGGCAACTAGAACAAGATAAAGCTGCTAGAGAAGAAATGATGAAACAAATGTTCTCCCTCATTTAATCTTAGCTTGGGCAAGGTAACACCACTGAAATAGACGTGCTTCGTAAATTCATTACACCTAATCAGTCAAGAAAAGAATCTTCTATTTCACCAAACAATACATATCAATATGAAGAATATTAGGTAACAAATTTGCTTAATTCATTGTTTTTGTATATCATCTTACTATCTTTTGTGTTAAGATTAGATGCTTATGTTTATGCTTTTTAAAAATTTTCATTAAGAGAATTAAATCATTATGTTGTTAGTTTTTAGACTATATTATTTGTCCTAATTAAATTGACGTCAAAATAAAGTAGTTAGTTTTTCATTTGTTTAGATATATCAACTTGTTTGTGAGTATAGTAGTTATACAATTCTAATATACTTCTTATTTCTTTCTTTCTTTTTTTGTAGGATGGTGATGATTAGGAGTGGACAAGGAGGTAATTGGTGAAGAATTTTGGATCGTCCATACATATTGTTTTTGTTTAGTATTTAGATTAATTCACCTATATTCCATATGGAATGACGGACGATATTAAAGATGAATATTTTAACTAGGAATTTTTTGTTTTTATATTTTAAATATGTTAAAAGATTGAATTTTATAAGACCTTTTGGATTATAAATTATATATAAATGCTATTTTTTGTCATTTACATTTGATAATATGTACGCAATTAAGATGTAAATTAATATTTATATATTTCTTTTAATGTCTATATGGATGTTGCTTATGTATTGACAAGAGTTTAATTTTACGTTAAATAATATTGGTAACAAAAGAAAAAATTATGGCTTTTATTATTGCAAATTGTTGCCTAAAAAATTTTACTTTATTGCCGTATAATGAATTAAAAGTGTTGTAATATCTATTTAACATTGTTGTTATGGTTTGAAACTAATATATTGCCTTAGCCAAAACTTAAAGCAACATTTCTTATTTTGTTGCCTGATAAAAAAATCTATTTCCTTATACTTATTGCAGAGTCACTTCTTATAACGATATGAATTCTATTACCTTAATAAAAAGACAACGATAATTGTACATATAGTTACACTTTTGTCTATTGCCCAAAACCTTTTTTTCTATAATGACTTTGACTATTATAATGAACAAATAAGACCTTAGAAATTAGTTTGAATTTAGTAATTAAACATCTAAACCAAATATCCTATTAAAAGCCTTTGTAACAACTATATACTCTTCTTTTGTAGTACTGAGTACAAATATAACAAGAAAAAATTGGTTACTAACTAATTGCACATCCATTAATAGAAAATAGATAACTAGTAAAGGAATTCCTCTTGTCATGATATTATTATAATCTAAGTCAAGTAATCCTTCTTTTTTCTTACTAAACTTTAGAGATGTGTTTATACTAGCTTGTAAGTACATTGGAATCCACTTAATAATATGTCAATGCTCCTTTCCAAGATTAGATGCATGTATGTTAATAATGATGATAAAATATTAGGACAAGTGTATACCAAAGTACGTATAATACTACTAACTACATTTGAGAATAGAACATAAGATATGTAATCAACATCACAATTTATTTGTGGTAAGTGAGTGTGGTATTTATTATATTAAAAATCTTATGAATATAAATGAGATATAACCTTCATTTTTCTTTGTGTTAAAAGATCTTTATACTTAGAATTTTGTTCATTGCCTCTAAATCTTTCATTTAAAACTCTTTACTTAAAAAAGGATTTTGATAAATTAACTTCAAATATTTTCTTGACTGCGATAAACATGCCATCAATATACAATGGTAAATAAGCAAATGACCTATGAAGAAATCTCTTTTAATAAATAAAATTATCATCTTTAGTACATGAGTAATCATATTTAATCATAAATAAGTCAAAATGTATTATATCATTGCCTGATTGGTTTTTTCAATCTATGCAAAAACTTCTTAAGTAAGCATATATGGTTTCTCAACAACAAAACCCTTAGGTTCTTTTATATAAATTTTCTCTTTATGTTTACATTATAAAAATTTGATTTAACATTTGTTTATTCCAACTTAAGATCATATATAGAAGCAGGTAAAAGTAAAACAAAAATAGAGATATTTTATACAACATGAGAAAAATATATCATTGAAGTCAACTTCCTTTTTGATTGTAACGTTTTCAACTAATAAAGCATTACACCTTACATTTTCACCCTTGTAAATTCAGCATTATTAAAGATTTGTTTGCAAACTAATGATCTTGATTTTAAGTATTTTTAATTAATCATTTTTCTAGAAGGACTTAATCTTTTTATAAATAGCTACTAACCTTTTAGTATAATCATTATAAGGAATAACTTCATAGCATGTAGGAGTCTACTAATATTATATTATGCTATTTCTAAGGAATAGGTTACAAATTGGTCTCTATAAATCTATGCAACATCCTAATTTCTCTATCTTTTTTGAGCTTAGCTATGTTTTTGTTTGAAAAGTTAAAAATTGAACTATAAAATGTAACCCTTCAGTTGTTCGAATTGTTAAAACTGAAGAGTTAGCAAGTGATAAAATAAGTTGGTTCCCACATACAATATAACCCCTGATAATTAAATCAAGTTAAAGTGAACACCCACGTGTTCCATTACTTCCAAAACTAGAGGCATCCTAAGTATGCTTTGCTATGTTATTATGATGTCTTTTTCTCTTCCTCTTTCTCCTCATCTTCATCATCTTTAATTTCAATAACTAGACTTGATTAGTTACAAAATAAAGTTGATAAAGAATTTGATATGTATTAAAGGAAGAAACAAACTCCTTTTTTTATTAAAGTATAAAATTTTTTACAAAATACAAGTCATATTAATTGTTGATATTTTATATTATGGTATGCTTTCTTAGTGTTTGAGTTCTTTTTAAGTGTTTTCTTAGATGATAATTATATGTTTAGGAATTAAAAGTTTGTTATTGTTATTGTTATTGTTTTTATGTTTTTTAATTGTTTAATTAGTTTATAGCAAATAATTTGATCTTCATTTTTTGTTTCAAGGGGTATTTGATGTGTCTGTGAGTGAATGGAAATAAGAAATTGAAGAAAAGATGAAGAACTTGAAGGATGGAAGAATTGTGAAAGAGAGCTTGGAGCAAATTCCATCAAATTTCTACTTTTCTAACTCGCGAGTTTTTCCATGCTTTTGAAATTTCAATGTTGTTTTTAGAACCAAATTAAGTAAATAACCATAGAAGCCTCAAGAATTACCAAAGGATAAAAATACCAAAAATGTTGCTGCATATTAGATTCAAAGAGATCAAAAAGGAGACATCAAAAGTAACTCTAGATTTTCCAAATTTCCATATCAAGACACCAAACTATTTTTCTTTCTTTGCTCTTCATATATTTCATTGTATTGGATATTGATTTGGATTATTATAATGTTGAACATGATTATGAGTTTCTAAATCCATATTAGGGGTTGTTCTTGATTTGCTTTTATTAAACCTTATTCTTGTTGAAGTCAACAGATATATCAATGCTTAGTGACATTTATTATGCTTATAATTGGTAATAAATTGAGAGAGTGAATCAAGTTAATTACGTTAACGTGTACAACGAGATTTGGTAGCTTAATCGAATTTCAAATATCAGATTAATAAACAATTGAAGAGAGATCTTAATTGTGAATTAATTATCTTTAGGATTGCTTTAAATCTAATTGAATAGTTAGGAGTAGTTTTGTGAATCGAGAGGTTGCAATTCTATAATTATTGATTTCAATTGGGATTACTTGATTAGATCTCGGGAGAGGGTAATCAAAACCTTAGGATATCTAGGATCAAGCATAAATTGAATCAACAAGATAAAAGGAAAAGAAAACAAAGATATAATAATTCCTAAGTTTCCATCATTAATTAATTTTATTCTTATTGCTAGTCTAAAATATTCATTTATTCAATTATTTAGTTTTATTAGTTTATTTTATTTCAATTAGTTAAATCTTTATTACCTTAGATAAAGTATATTCAAGTTGTTAGGTGACTAAACAATCCTTGCAGGAATGATATTTTTTATACTACAAGTTATGATTCGTATACTTGCGGTATTGAAAGATTTTTATATAAAAATTATCACAAGTTTTTATGACCGTTGTAGGGGAACAAACTAAGGTCTCACATGTTATAGTTGGGAATACTCACCTTTTTACTATAACGATGCCAAAAACTTGTTGACAATTTTTAGTAAAAGCTTTCAATACTGTAAATATACAAATTGTAACTTATAGTACCAAAGGTATCATTCCCACGAGGGTTTATCAGATACCTAACAACTTAAATGCACTTTGTTTAAGGTATTAAAAGATTAATTGAATTAAAATAAATTGACTAAAATTAAAACAACTAATAAAACTAATAATCAAATAAGTGAATAATTGAGAATAATAATAAGATTAAATTTAATTAATAATTAAAACTTGGGAATTATTGTTAGATTCAATTTATGCTTGATACTATATATCCTAAGGTTTTGATTATCCTCTTTCGAGATCTAATTAAGTAATCCCAATTGAAATCGATAATAATAAAATTGTAACCACTCGATTCACAAAACTAATCCTAACTGCTCAATTAGATTTGAAGTAATCGTAAAGATGATTAATTCACAATCAAGATCTCTCTTCAATTGACAATCAAGATCTCTCTTCAATTGTTTATTAATCTTATATTTGAAGTCTATTAAGCTACCAAATCTTGTTCTGCACCTTAATAACTTGATTCACTCTATCCATTTATTACCAAGTATAAGCATAATAAATATCATAAAGCATTGATATATATA
>JAOSBN010107446.1:0-10977 GCA_027563595.1 Erythroxylum suave
TAATATGTTTATTTTAATAATTATAATAATGATTCTTTGATGATTTATTATTATTGTTCTTATTATTATTAAATTTGCTATTCTTATTTCATTTATCATTATTATTGTTATTATTAGTTTTCTTATTATTAATTTTATAAATATTAAATTGATTGTATTTATCAATATTTTCATTAATTATTAATAATTATTGTTAATAGTAAGTGTTAATATTATTAGTTTGATTAATCTTATGAAATTTATAATTACTATTAGTTTAACATTTATGATCTACTTATTAATAATTTTAATTCACTAAGTGTTAATATATTATTATTATTAACTTTGTTTTTATTATGGTTAATTTGATTAATATTAAATTTTTTGTATTTATCAACATTGTCATTAATTATTAATAATAAGTAGTAATGTTATTATGATTAATCTTCTGAAATTAGTTTAATATTAATTATCCACTTATTAATAATTTTATTATTATTAAATTTATTATTTTTATCATTTATTATTATTGTTATTAGTATCAATGTTCTACTTAATATTAATGTTATTATTATTACATTTTATTATTTGTACCAATTATAATTATTATAATTATAATAAGAAAAAGAATACATATTATTATTAAATTTATTATTCTTATTTAATTTATTACTAATATGTTTATTTTAATAATTATAATAATGATTCTTTGATGATTTATTATTATTGTTGTTATTATTATTAAATTTGTTATTATTATTATTGTTATTATAATTTCATTTATTATTATTATTCTTATTCTTATTTTTATTAGATTTATTATTCATATTTATTTATTATTATTATTGTTATTATTAATTTTCTAGTTATAATTTAATTTATTATTAATTTATTGTTATTATTATTTTTTGCAGGTCCTGTATTGTGTGGAAAAGCGTCTTCGATCTTAATTTTTTTGTCGTTATTGAAGTTGTTTATCGATTCAGGTTAGTCGTGCAACTAATTAATGTTTACCATATATATTATTTTAATATTATTATTATTCTTATTCTTAGTATTATTAGATTTATTATTCATATTTAATTTATTATTATTATTGTTGTTATTAATTTGCTAGTTATAATTTAATTTATTATTAATTTATTGTTATTATTATTTTTCTCAGGTCCTGTATTGTGTGGAAGAGCATCTTCTATTTTAATTGCTTCGTCGTTATTGAAGTTGTTCATCGATTCAGGTTAGTCGTGTAACTAATTAATATTTATAATATATATTACTTTAATAATACGATTATGTTATTGTTTAGAAGAATATTCGTATATTTATTGGTGAGTTTTTATGTTTTCTTGTAATAGTGAAAGTATTTACTGTATATGGAATCAACTTGAAATCAATTGTAGGTGATTAACTCGACCAACCAAATCGATCGAATTAATCTAGTGTAGGTGATTAATTAGTAAGATTAAGATAATTTGCTCTATAATAAACCCCGAGGATGGTATATAGGCTAGAAACCCGTGATGCAGCTCCCGAGAGGCTTATCGGTGAAATATTTCATGAGCCTAGGAGTCATAGCGAGAACTTGTTTTCTTGATTCACAGGTGTAAAAAATGTCACATACTTTAGTTTTCAAATCAATTGTACGTGATTAATTCGATCGACCAAATTGATCGATTAATCAAATTGTGATGCGGCTCCCGTGAGGCTTATCAGTGAAATATTCCACGAGCCTAGGAGTCACAGAGAGAAATTATTTTCTTAATTCACAGTTGTAAACAATGCCACGTACTATAGTTTTCAAATCAATTGTACGTGATTAATTTGATCGACCAAATCGACTAATTAATCAAGAATAGTTGATTAATTAGTACGATTAAGTTTAGATGTTCTGTAATTTTTGGGGTGCCATGAAGGATACATAGTATGGAATCACTGATTTAAATTAATAATTTTACAGAAATGAGCAATGTTGATAGATCTTGGATGTACAGACGAATATCACATGATGGTTTTATTAATCTTGAATTTGTTAAGGGAATTGAAGTATTTATTCATTATGCATGTTCTCAATTTGCATATATGGATGGGCAAAAGATCAGATGTCCATGTAAAAAATGCAAGCACATTCGTTTCTCCTATTGATGAAGTAAACGGGCATTTGTTGAGAAGAGGGTTTGTTCCCAACTATTTTCAGTTGACACGACATAGGGAACCATTGATTTGTAGCACCTCAAGGAGTAATGAAGGACAATCGTCAATTAGCTTCAATAAGTTTGAAGGGGGGATTGGATTTAGAATAGATAATGCCGTTGCAAATGAAAATCCTTACATGCAAATGGTTTATGATGCAGACGGTTATAACTTTCAAGAAATTATTGAAAATCTTGAAGAAGAACCCAACCCTTAATCCAAACGATTTTTTTACTTACTACATTTAGTTGACTAAGAACTATGGCCTAATTGTGAGATAATGACTCAATTGTCTTCAATTGCTCGAATTTTGAACATAAAGTCTGAATGACACATTTCTGATCATAGTTTTGATCAAATTCTTGGATGATATAATGAATCATTGCCTCCTGATCACACAATGGTTGATAGTTTTTACAATATGAAGAAACTTATTCGGGGTCTTGGTTTGCCTGTTGAAAAAATTGATTGTTGCAAATTCGGATGTATGTTGTATTGGGGTGATGATGTGGAATTAAAAGATTGTTGGATCTTCCTTTCCTGTCACGATCTTGGTTAATGTGCACAATCTTGGTTAGTGTCCTTTAGCCCAAAAGTCTTCAAATCTTCACCATTCTTCCCTATTTGCCTTGCAACACTAGCACACACATCAAGGTAGCTTAAAAATATAACAATTAAGCTCAAAAATCCAAACTAACCCATAAACACTTTTAAACACACAAACAAACATAATGCACATTTAACACTCAAATTCACACTTAATACATAACAAATCACGTCTTAAAACATCATGCAAAATACAAATATCAACATCACCACATTTAAACATTTGCTTATCCTAAAGAAAACAAAACTACAAATATATAACAATATAAAAAACGTCATGCAATGATGAGGCAACAACTCGAATCTTCATGAAATAAAATTAATCTTGGACACAATCTTTAATCTATGTTAAATCATTAACATGTAAAATATATGTCTAGGGGCTTTGAACTAAACATACAACTAAATCAAGACCTAAGTGTTACTTATTACCCTTTTCAATTATAGATACATATTAATAATTTTTCGTTCTATTAGACTTTGTAACTGTTCTCAAATATATTCCATGAAAATTCAAGCTCATCATAAGTCTGGTAGGTTTTAAACACACTTATTATTATTATTATTAAAACCCAAACTTGGTCTTTTACTCAGAGGAAAACATTTATGATGAAGTTGGTTTGGTTACTCAACTAAATCATTTATTAAACAACTTGGTTGAAAAGTCATTATAGCATATTTACGCCAAGGTACGCATTTGTGATGTGTATGGATCTGATTTACTAAGCTATTATCATGTTTTCAACTGGCTACTAGCTTTGTTCATAACTTGAAGTTCAATCAAATAGCAATTTATTTAATCAAATGTTTTTCATATTTGTTGCTTACCTTGTTGGTCTTAGCTATTCGTTTCCATGAAAAATACTAGTTAAGCTATTTAAGTTAAAAGACCTCAAATTATGAATGAATGTGACAGTCTAACAGGTGCTAAATTGCCCTAAGTCCTAATTAGGCTGTATATTTATCCAAAGGCCCCCAAATTCACTAATTTCGTAAGCTAATGATTGCTCACAACCTAATAGGCTATGTCTAAAATTAAAAGAATTTCACTTAATCTCAGTCATTGACACATTCACATACTTCGCCTAATGGAATCTAACACTATCATACAATATGCAAAAATCACATACAAAAGAAAAAACATAGAATCCCTATCTACACTTGAACAACAAATAGTCCTTAATATGAAAAGGAACAAACATAAACATATAAATGAAAAGGAAAGATAAAATTATAAAAAGAAAAATTGAAATTGAAAATGAAAATAAAAATAGGATAGATAAAAAAACCTAGAATTGAAGCCTAATTTAGGAAAGAAAATTAAAAAGAAACAACTATGTTAAAACTAAATCCTAAGGAGACTGAGGTGGTGACGGTGTTTCCCGTAGAGCCTGCATGAATCATGAGCAGTTTATTGAAACTAAAACTAACTACCTCTAACAATTTCAAACAAAAACTAACTATTTGCTAGTTTATGGTCCTTAGCTTGACCTTTGATTCAAGAGGGCATTTTTAATTAGTCGAAGATAAGGAAATCACTTCCTTATCTGTGGGAAATGCTCCTCCAATAAAGAGCTTGCAACAGTGCCTGTTGACCTTAAAAGTCTCTTTATTATCATTGTTCAATTTGAAAGCTCCACGATCGAAAACACGAATTACCGTGAATGGTCCACTCCATCTAGACTTTAATTTCCCTAGAAATAGCCTCAACCAGGAATTATATGGTAGAATGGTGTCCCTTTCTTTCAATTCCTTTTGCTTGAGACGAACATCATGCCATTGCTTAACCTTTTCTTTGTAGAGTTTGGCATTCTCATAAGCATTAAAGTGAAACTCTTCAAGCTCATTCAGTTTTAGAAGTCTCTTATTGCCAACTTGTTTCTAATCAAAATTTAATGCCTTGATCACCCAATATGCTTGATATTGTAGTTTGATTGGCAGATGACGTGCTTTCTTGTACATGACTTTGTACAGAGTTGTTCCAATGGGCATCTTAAAAGTTGTCCTATAGGCCCATAAAGCACCATCCAACTTTGCTGCCCAATCCTTTTAGGAGTTAATCACTATCTTTTCCAAAATTTGTTTTGTCTCTCAATTAACAACTTCCATCTGACCATTAGTCTATGGATGGTAAGGTGTAGCCAATCAATGGTGTACTCTGTATCATTTTAGGAGGGTATCAAAAGATATGTTGCAAAAATATGCACCTCTATCACTTATTATTATACTTGGCACTCCAAACCAATTAAATATTCATTTAATGAACTTTTGCACCACTTTCCCATCATTAGTTCAAGATGTTATCACTTCAGCCCATTGCAAGACATAATTGACCCCCCACTAGAATGTACATATTTCCCATTGAAGTTGGGAACAAACCCATAAAGCCTATTCCCCAGACATTAAAGAGCTCTACCTCTTGAATGTTGGATAAAGGCATCTCATCCCTCTTTGAGATCTTACCTATCCTTTGGCATTGATCACATTGTGCCATATAGGTCTATGCATCCTTAAACAACTGCAGCCAGTAAAATCCACTCTCTAATATTTGAGCTATGATTTTATTGGCTGCATAATTCCCATCATACTGCCCTTTATGACATTGCTTAAAGATGTCTAACATTTCCTCATCTGAAACACAACGTCGCATTAATCCGTCTGCACAAGCTCTAGATAGGAATGGTTCATCCTATATATAACTATTACAATCATGTAAGAACTTCTTCCATTGTTGGTAAGAGAGATTTGAGGGAAGTTTACCACTGGCCACATAATTAGCGATATCTGCAAAGCAAGGTGTAGATAAGCTTTCAAGTAAAATTAGAGTTTCATTAGGGAAATTCTTGTTAATATCATTGCTTAGCTTACATTCCCCTTCCTCACGTCTGGATAACTGGTCAGCTACCACATTTTAAACTCCCTTTTTATCTCTCACTTCTAAATCAAGTTGTTGTAAAAGTAACACCCATTGAATTAACCTAGTTTTTGCAACTTTCTTGTTAAAAAGATATTTCAATGCCGCGTGATTGGTGAATACAATCGCCTTTGATCCCAAGAGGTATTGTTAAAACTGATCACATGCATACACTACATCGAGTAATTCCTTTTTTGTAGTGGTGTAATTCAGTTGGGCTTCTACAAGAGTCTTTCTAGCATAGTAGATTGCATGTAGCTTCTTATCTTTTCGTTGGCCCAAAATGCAACCTATGGGCTGATCACTTGCATCACACATCACTTCAAATGGTAGGTCCAGTCTGGTGGTAAGAAAATTGGTGTTGAATATAACTCCTCCTTTAATAAATTGAATGCGGACATACACTTATTATCAAATACGAAGGGTACATCCTTGACTAAAATGGTTACTACAGGTTTTGCAATTTCGAAAATATCTTTGATGAAGCAATAGTAGAACCTAATATAACCTAAGAATCCTTGCACACCTTTTACATTGCTTGGTGGTGGGAGCTTCTCTATTACCTCTACCTTTGCTCTATTGACTTTGAACCCTTGATGTGAGATTTTGTGCCCTAGTACTATCCCTTCTTGTTCCATAGAACATCATTTCTCCCAACTCGGCACCAAATGTGATTCTTCTTACCTTTGAAAAACTCTATCCAAATTAGTTAAACACATGTCAAAAGAGTCTCCAAAGACTAAAAAATCATCGACATCAGGGATCTTTGAAATGTGGCTTGAGCATTACAGAGTCTGAACGACATTCTTCTATATACAAATGTACCGTAAGGGCAAGTGAGTATGGTTTTCTCCTAATTGTTAGGGCAGATGAAAATCTAATTGTAGCCTGAACATCATTTTAAGAAGAAATAGAATGAATGGCCAGCTACTGTTTATATTATATGATCTATGAATGGGAAAGGAAAGTGATCTTTCTTAGTCACTGAGTTGAGTTTTCAATAATCTATACATACTCTCCATCCTATGACTGTTCTTGTCAAAATTACTTCTCCATTTTTGCTCTTTGTCAACATCAGTCTTCCTTTTTAAGGTATGTGTTGTACCTAGCTGACCCATTCACTATAAAAATGGGATAAATTATCTCTACATCAAGGAGTTTGATGATTTCCTTTTTTTCTTACCTCCTTCATGTTGGGATTCATCCTCTGTTGATGATCCCTTACTGTTCTACATCCTTCCTCTAAGTTTATTCAATGCATGTAGACATTCGGGCTTATTCCTCTAATATCTACAATCTACCATCTGATGGATTTTATCTACCTCTTAACAACTTCCACCACCTTACTTTCTTGTTTTTCACTCAATTGGTTGGAAATTATTATTGTTAGAGTATGACCTTCACCAAGAAAGGTATACCTGAGCTGTGCAGGTAAAGGCTTAAGCTCTAATGTCAAAGGCTTCTCTAAAGATCATAGTAGGGGTGCTTTGGTCCAAACTAATTTGTCTTGATGCACTGGAATATCTGTCCCCTCCATCTTATAATCTTCTTTAGGTTCATGATTTTTATGTTCATTGTAATCCTCTGCTTCCAATGATTTAGCTTCTGCAATGTAACTCTCAATTTGTTCTTGCGAATTTTTATCCATTATTTTAACTTTCATATATGCACTGCTCGTTATTGAATTCATTAAGGGCTTATTCTTATTGAATTCAATTTTATCTTTGCCTATTCATAATGTGAATTTACTTTATGGACATCAATAATAGCCTTCTCGGTGTTCATAAATGGTCGACCTAAGATTAGTGGGTGGTTCTTATCTTCTTCAAAATCAAGAACCACAAAATCCACTGGAATAATGAACTTATCTACTCACATCATAATATCTTCCACAACTCCCAATGACCTTTTAAGGGATTGATCAGTCAATTGAACTAACTTTGATGTGGGCTTGACCTCTCCTAATCCTAACTTCCGAAATATTGACAAGGGCCTAAGATTAATGCTAGCTCCCAAACCACACAAACACTTTGCAAATTACAATTCACCAACTACACAAGGTACTGTGAAACTTCTTGGATCTTTCAGTTCTGAAGGCTTTTGATTGGTGACTATTGAGCTACATGTGCCAGTTAAGGCTATTGTCGAATTATCATCCCAAGTATGCTTTTTAGATGGTATTTCCATTAAAATTTTTTCATATTTCGAGATATATTCTAATGCCTCAACAAATGAGAGATTTATCTATACTGTCCTTAGCTTCTAAAAAAACTTTGTAAATTGTTCTTCTAACTTCTTCTTTTTTAGTGATTGATGGAAAGGTACCTTGGGTTGATATGGTGGAGGTCCAATATATGGAGGATATTCGCTCAAGTCCACTTCTTTCTTCTTTTCTTGATTCTTCACACTTAGCTGAGCAGGCTCCTCTCTTGTCCTTATGAGTGGTTCAATTTCCTTCCCACTTTGAAGTGTAATGGCCTTTAATTTCTGCTTTTATTTTATTCCTGAATTACTAGGAACATTTCCAAAATTTTGCATGAAAAAGGCATTTGTCAGTTAGCTCACTTGGCCTTCTAATTACAAATGGGCGATGCATGGATCCTAGTGACTTGCTCGAATTTATCTTCTAGCCTTTTGTGTGCATCATCTAAAGTCCCCCCAAGCTTATATAGAATTTAGTCTAACTTGGCTTCCAAGGAGTTTGGTTTATCCTATTAGAACATTGATTGCCCTCGAGGCTAAAAGTACCCTTCATTGTTATTGTTCGATCAGGAGAAGTTAGGATGATTCTTCCACCCAGGGTTATACATGTTCGAGTAGGGATTATTACCCCATCCTCGCCTAAATTGAGCACCCATGTAATTGACTTGTTTTGGGTTGTCGTCTCTTATTAGGTAGTAGTCCACCGTATCATGATCCACTTAGCCGTATAGCTCACACTTCAGTTGTGTGGGCTTCACTTGAGTTGAGATGATGCTTTCCTATTACTGAGTTATCGCATCAAGTTATTGATCTCAGCTTGCATCTTTGTCATTTAATAGACTGCAACAACTCCCTTCTGCTCCCTGAAATTAGTAGGTGCACTACTTCTCTCACTCACCTATAAGAAGTTATTACTGGCCATCTCCTCTATCAGCACCTCTACTTCATTTATCGTCTTTCTCATTAAAGATCCTCCTGATACTATGTTGATGGTGCCTCTAGAATAAGGGTTCACTTTGTTGCAAAATGTATTCAATAAGAACCCCTTGGGTAGGTTTCAGTGTAGGCATCTCCTCTGTAGGTCCTTGTAATGCTCCCACGCTTCATAAATTGAATCCCCAACTTCTTATTGAAAATTAGTAGTTTCCTTTAATATTTTAGTGGTTTTCATCAGCTAGAAGTATTTATCTAAGAAGGCATGCACTAGTTATTCCTACATCATAATGTTAGCAGGGCTTAATGAATATATCAAGTCTTCACTCTATCTTTAAGTATGAAGGGAAACATCCTAATTCCCACTACATCTTTCAACATTTGGTGATACCAGAAGGTATCACAGATCTCAAGAAAATTCACGATGTGAGCGTTTAGTTCAATTCGTAAAATTGGACGTTCTACTAAAGCATGTCCAGAAGGGTTAGCTTGATTTTGAATAGGCGGTTTAGCCACTCCTGGGTTCACTAGGTTGAATCCTAGCCTTATAAAATCTATAAGGGTCCTCTGTTGTTGTCTCCTAGGGTTAACTTCTTAATCCATGTTTCTCTGAACTTCCTTGGCCATTTATAATTTCTCAATCTCATTTTCTTCTTGCCGAGCTTTCTTAATGATTCATACTAAGCACGTTATGTCTAAATCTATAACCTTTGTTGCATGACTCAAATCCCTCATGACTCTTGTGATTATACACCAGCACAATACCTAAAATAAATGAACAAAAAAAGAAAACAAAAATTAAAAACTATTCTAAACTGTAGAACTAAGTTGCCTTCCCCTATAATGATGCCAAAAAGTTGTTCGCTCAAGGTTACATGTGCTATATATTTTACTATTTATAACCATGGTAATTACTGTAAGTGCATGGATTGTTCATGTAGTACCTAAGGTGTCGATCTCAAAAGGATGGGAAATAGTCTCAAAATCTAAAACCATCATAAACTAAACAAATAACTAAATAGAAATGAAATCATTCATAATCAAATATGAGAATTTAAAGTGCCAAAAGAGTAAACAAAACAACAAACTAACAACCAACCCAAAATTGTCCTAGAAATTACCAAGAGAGAGAAAGGGGATTTAATTCGAAATTAATGGAAACCTAACCTATTATTCAAACATTGAATTAACAAGCCTAAATGGACCTAGGGTGAATTACTCTCTCTCGAGTTATAATCCTTAACCTTAATTGACAATCCCTAATTCAAATCATAGGAATTATGATCTCTTGATCTACAATTGGACCAAAACCTAAATTAGTTTTAAAATGGTGTAATAAACCTACCAGGAACCTATGTTTGATTTCTCGTTACATATCTCTATCAGTTTGATCCAATTCTCTACCTATTGATTCACCTAACTCTTATTAGCCCAAATCGAGGATTTTTACTAGACTCACCCTCTCAGTTTATTGCTGAATTATTAAAAACAAAATTGAAATTGCAATAAAACAAGTACAAACACAATCAACTGACTTTCATTAATCTCAAGAATCAATATCCAAAGGTGAGTATAAACTTGACTCAACATTCAACATAACCAATCTTAGCACTTATTTCAATTACATACATAAGTAAAGGTGAAGTAAATGGAAATACTGTCTTGATCTCTCTCTTGGTTTTCTCTCAGAATTGGTGGAATCTCACCTTTTTGCAAGACTTTCTCGACTTTAAGACTGCTGGTGGCTGCCATGTAATGTTTTATTTATTCTATGGAAACCTTAGGTCAAACTTGAGGTCAAAACAGTTTGAAAAATCATTTAATTAAGTTTTCTTGTCAGCTCGACTCAAGGCACGATCGTGACCCGAGGTTGCATCCTATATTGCAATCCTTGGAATTAAATTTTAGATTTGACATACAAGGGCAAAACCAAAAGACGAAGTTACTGATCAAAATGGTGTCGTTGCTGGGGAACCAAGCAATTTGTTTTCTAAAGGAAACCATTTGTCATTTTTGTTTCTCATTGAGTTAGGAACCTTTTCTTCTCTATTCCCTTTTTGCATAGTTTAGTGTCAAATTTGTCAATAGTATAGGATTTCTATTTTCCTTTACATAGTTTTAAAATTTTGAAAACACAAACACAAGCATACATA
>JAOSBN010107457.1:0-10977 GCA_027563595.1 Erythroxylum suave
TCTTTTGATATAAAACATGAAATATTTTGACTTTTCAAATCGTCTAAGTTAATTTTATAGAGATTATTTTGTCTCTTAGCAGAAAAGAATATGGAACCATCCTTGTTTTTTACTATACAGGAATTTTAATTAAAGGATACTTCAAAACCAGAATCACATAATTGACTTATGCTGATTAGATTATGCTTTAAGCCATCAACTAGGAGAATATTATCAATAGATGAAAGAGAATCTTTACCAATTTTTTTGATCCCAATTATTTTGCCATGCTTGTTATCTCCAAAAGTTACTGATCCTCCTTGCTTATATTGGAGGTCTAGGAACATTAACCTTCTGCCCGTCATGTGTCGCGAGCAGCCACTGTCCAAATACCATTGGTAGTGGTTGCTTCTTCTAAGTACGGAGAGCTGCATATATTATATCCTTTTTAGGTACCCATATTTTCTTGGGTACTTTGGGGTTAGTCTTATAATTTTTCTTTGAATAATAAGAGTATTGTTTCTTTTTCTTTCTATTAGGAACACAATTCCTATTATGAACAACATCACTATTATGAATAGTATTTCTATTATTAAAGCCTAAACCACTTTTATCATTTAGATGTTTATAACTTCCAATCATGTCATTCATCCTTTTTGTACCTTCTGTAAATTTTGATAAATATGTTAAAAGACTATTAATCCTTTATTTTAGTTTATTAATTTCCTCAGATCTATCTACAATTAATTTCTTTTTCATATCGTCTACTTATTTCTTAAAGTAGACGTTTTCTTCTTCTAAGAGTTTTGTGTTCTTTAAATTTTCAACAAAGTCAGAAATTACCTCATCATCGCTTTACCCTTCAGCTATCAAACACATATTTGCTTGTTCTGATGTTTCTGAGTCAGATTCAGATTCAGAAAAATCCAGATCTTCCCATGTTGCCATCATGCTCTTTTTGTTTTCTTGAATTTTCTTTTATTTTCTTTTGAGCAACGGACATTCAAACTTGTAATGTCCTAGTTTATTACATTCATAGCAAATGATAGAATTTTTCTCATTATTTAAATCGTCTTTGCTATTCTTTTTTAAAGAGAAGTCTTTATTTCCCCTTGATTTCTTTATCCTCATCCTTCTAATCTTTCTTGAAATGAAGGATAGCTCATCACCATCTTCACCTGATCTTGATCAGATTCACTAGCATCATCATTCTTGATTTCTTCAATCTTTAATGCTTTTGAAGATGTGCTCCTATTTTTCTACATCTTTTGATTCTTCTGACCAGCCTTCAATGCAATAGATTTATCCCTTCTGGGTTTATCTTCTCCATCAAACTCTACTTTATGGATTTTTAGCGAACCAAGTAATTAGTGTAACTTCAACTTGTTAAATTCTTGGCCTCTTGTATTACTGTTACTTTGAGTCTCCATTTTTCTAGAAGACTTCTGAGAATCTTTCTTACATAATCTTCATTGTCTTAGATTCTCCCCAGAGCTTTAAGTCCACTAATAATTGTTCGGAATCGTGCAAACATCTAATCAATAGAGTCATCGTCTTTCATCTTGAACAGCTCATACTAATGAACAAGAATACTAATCTTGGATTCTTTCACCTAGTTTGTGCCATCATGTGCAATGGCTAATATGTCCCACATTTCCTTTGCAGATTCGCATCCATGAACCTGATCATATTTACTTCTGCTTAGAGCACAACTTAAAAAGAACTTGGCCTTTGAGTTTAATTAAAGCGAGCTTTCTGATCAATCGACCATTGGTCATGAGAGATATCCTAAAGATCAATGTGTGTGGATTCTATGAAGAACTGCATCCTGTCCTTCTAATAATGATAATCTTCACCATTGAAAGTAGGAGGTCTTGAGACTGAGGCACCTTCTACTATAAAAACATGTGATTCAACCATGGATCTGTATCCTCACTTTGTAAAAGCGTTTCTCAGAAACTTGCTCTAATACCAATTTAAGTAAATCACTTGTTAATATAGAAATCAGGTATAATAGGCAAAATACACAAGAAGGGGGGTTGAATTGTGTTAAATTGTCTAAAATATGAATCTTTAAAATCTTCTTGATTTTTTTTGACAAATTCACATGATTAATTTGATGAGTAATGCAATAGCAGAAATTATTATCTATTCTTCTAACAACAAGAAAATTAAAAAGGTAAGAGTTAGAGAATATGACACTGCGATTTATACTGGTTCACCCTTAACCTTGGGCCACACTAGTCATCAGAGTTTGTCTGAGATTTCACTATCTCCTTCAACATTACAAGTATTATTTCTACACTTACAGAGCCTCTTCAGGTCTCTTTCACAAAGTATTCTTTATCTACTTCCTTACCCTCTTTAGGCTCTAGCCTTTCTTTCACTCAAAAAGATATTATTTAAGCTTCACGTTACAAATGTATTTGCTCTTTTTCTTTCTTTCTTTTCTTTCAAAATATTTTTCATAGCATGAGCACTTGAGCACAAAATTTTCTCTAAGTAGAGTTCCTTCCTTTTTTTTAAGTCTACGACTACAACTAATATTTATAACCTAAATCTCCAGTGGTCTTCTTGAGAAATCTGCTTGTAGAGTCTTCTAAAGTCTGTTATTAATTGAGTCCTATAACTAACTCCAACTAACTGACATTCTTGTTCATTCCTTAATTACATCATCTTACTTATATTCACATACTTCGTCTTGTGTCTTAGACTTGATCACTTCGTCTTATCCATCATAGTCGCTTTGTCTTATTTAGGTTTTACTTAAGTATCATCTTGATTTGATGATTTCTACCACTTATATTTATCTGCGCACTTAACAAATTCATTAAAACAGTTCACACACTTCTATTATTATTACTATTTTACTTTCATCAAAATCAATAGAAAACATGAAGTCTTCTTAACTTAACATATAAATTATGAAAATTAGGACTTAAGTTTTGATATTTAATAATGCACTAGCAAGAGAAACTTTAACCAGTCTTTCACCCTTCCTTTTTCTCCAGCTTTACTTTGCATGTCCTAAGCTTAAAAGTTTTCCTTTTTAACTCATCATCTATTGTTTGCTTCTTCTTCTTTTTTTTAACATTACGAGAAATTTCGTCTTCTTTTCTAACATCCTCTTCCAACCCTCTAACAATTAAGATTGATAAGGTTTACTCTTTTTTTCCTGGGCCCAAACATTAAATTAAACTAAGACTTACTTAACTTTATTGCACTCAAAACAAAGTGAGTTTAGAATTGTTCTTAAGGAAAGACTCCTACTAGTAAATTAATATGGAATAAGGTTGTTGGAGATCATTTGAATTTTGATACCTAAGTTGTGAATTCAATTATGCCTTTAAGGAAATTCTCTAAATGAGAGCAAAGAAATGACAATTTACCCTTGTAAGTTTCTTTTTTTAAAAAAAAGTTTTTTTCACCCATTTAATATTAGGAAAGCATCAACTAGAAGATGTATAGCCTAAAAATTGTGTTGGTTAATGAAGAAGAATTCTTTTTCTTTAAGTTCTCTTCGGAAGACAAAGCATAAAGGATATTTCAGATGAGTCTTTGGCACTTGAAAGGACGGCCTTTAATAGTTTAAAAATAGTGTCTTGGTCATTATGTTGGGACCCCGCCCTTGCTTGACACGTGTCCGATGTCCTATGTGACATCTGGACACACATCCCACAAAGGCGGAGTGCCCTCACCAAGATAATCCTTAAACTTGCATATTTCATCTTGATCTCTTCAGAGCATTTTGTCCCTTGACTTGTACTTAGAGCCTAAATCCTTAACTGCTTCTTGATCCTTAATAATCACTTTTTATTGAATCCCATTAATTATTGAATTCTGTGCTTAATTCTAACTAAGTGACAGTTTAATCATACTGGCTTAATTTCTTCTTTGTATCATCTATGGTTGGCCCATGGTCTGCGTTTCTATCATCTGTGGTCTATCGTCTATAGTTGACTTTCTTATCATCTATGTTTGACTTCCTATCGTCTATGTTCTGTTGTATGGGTTCTATCGTCTGTCTTTGACTTTCTTATCATCTGTGTTTGACTTCCTATCGTCTGGGTTCTATCGTCTGTGTTCTACTATCTGGGTTCTATCGTCTGTCTTTGACTTTCTTATCATCTATGTTTGACTTCCTATCGTCTGGGTTCTATCATCTATGTTCTACCTTCTGGGTTCTATCGTTTGTCTTTGACTTTCTTATCGTCTGTGTTTGACTTCCTATCGTCTGGGTTCTATCGTCTGTGTTCTACCGTCTGTGTTCTACCATCTGAGTTCTATTGTCTGTCTTTCATTTGCATCTATGTGTAATGTCATCACAGACGATACTCTTCCTCTATATTTCTCCTTTGCATCTGGATGTGACGTCATCACAGACGATAAACTTCGTCTATGTTTCCTTCTTACAATCTACCTTACTTAATGCAGACTTAAATCTTTTCAACCACCCTCATTCATTCCATTCCAAAGACAGATTACACTGAATATAAACATCAACTGCTTCCCTAAAATCTCCAACTCATTTGATCATCACATGCAACGTGAAATCTTAACGGTGATTATCACCAAACCCAAAAGACATTTTATTCACAATAATAGGCAAAAGTCTATTCCATTCATATTAATAAGAAGAAATCTTTATAAAGCTTTAATGACATTACAAGCCATAATACATCAACACACTTGAACCAATAAAGCTTGAAATGTGGCTAAAGCCTTAAGTTCTCAAAAATCTAACTTAAAGATACAAAAGAACATATGCAGATTTGAGTGCTGCCTGGACTCTTGACTACTCAACCTCTTGCTCATCACCTGAATGGGATAGAATTTGGAGGGGGCGAGCTTAAAGCTCATGGGTAATAGATTTATAATCAAGAAACAACCAGGAACCCTTTTTGCAACTAACTTGACCCTGTCAATTTTCATCTGTCATCTGAACCAATTCGGGTCCTATTAGCTTCCTTTCTCCTTCTTCATCCCAGAATATAGGAGTTCTACATCTCCTTCCATACAGTGCTTCACAAGGAGCCATCTGAATGCTCGAATGGTACGAATTATTGTAAGCAAATTCGACAACCGACAAATGTTCATCCCAAGCTCCTTTGAAGTCCATCACACATGCCCTGAGCATTCCCTCAAGTGTCCGAATGGTCCTCTTAGATTGCCCGTCAATTTAAGGATGGAAAGTCGTACTGAATTTTAACTTAGTTCCTAGAGCCTCTTGTAAACTTCCCTAAAATCTCGAAGTAAATCGAGGATCCCTGTCAGAAACCATAGAATCAGGAATTCCATATAATCTCACTATCTCATGAATGTACTTCTTTGCTAGCACATACAGAGAATCAGTCTGTTTAATTGCCAGAAAATGGGCTGACTTCGTCAATCAATCAACAGTAACCCACATGGCATCATGCTTCTTATTATCTTAGGCAAACCTATCAAAAAGTCCGTAGTCACCCTTTGCCACTTCCACTCAGGAATGGACAATGGCCTTAGCTTTCTTGAAAATGCCTGGTGCTCAGCCTTGACTTGCTAACACACTAGACACTTGGTTACATATTCTGCTACCTCCTTCTTCATGCCTTTCCATTAGAAATGCTCTTTCAAATCCCTATATATCCTGGTGCCACCTGGGTGCATGGCATAAGGCGCATTGTGTGCCTTATCCAGCATCTCATCCTTTACCTCCTTGATATTTGGAATACAAAATCTATTTCCTACAACCATGAGTCCATCCTCCCTCACTACCACTTCAGACTTCTTGCCATTTTGAATTTCTTCTCTAAGTTTGCTTAATTCTGCATCTCGCGCTTGTAACTCCCTAACCTTCTCCCTGAGCATCGGCCTTACTCTGAAAATAGAAATAATACAATCTGGTTCCTCCTGTTTCAAGCTTATCCTAAGCTTAGCCATCTCTTCAGTAAAGGTAGATAAACTGTCTGAACATGGGCTATTGAGGATTTCCTACTCAAAGCATCTGCCACTACATTTGCCTTTCTTGGATGATAATCAATAGATAATAATCCTTAAGCAACTCAATCCATCTTCTCTGTCTCAAATTCAGTTCCTTCTGACTTAACAGATACTTGAGACTTTTATGATCTGTAAAGATCCTCGTCTGAACCCCATACAAATAATGTCTCCAAATCTTCAAGGAAAAAATCATTATTGCCAATTCCAAATCATAGGTCAGATAATTCAATTCATAAGGCTTCAATTGCCATGAGGCATAAGCTATCACCTTGTCTCCTTGCATCAACACACATCCTAGACCCTTTTTTGAAGCATCACTGTACACTGTATAGCCCTCATCTCCAGTAGGCAACATCAAAACTGGAGCACTTATTAATCCTCTCTTGAGCTCCTCAAAGCTTTTCTGACATTCCTCACTCCAGACAAATTTCTGATTCTTCCTCAGCAACTTAGTCATTGGAGCAACTATTATAGAAAATCCTTCCACAAACCTCCTATAATAACCTACCAAGCCTAGAAAACTCCTCACCTCTATCACTGTCTTAGGTGCATGCCAATTCACCACTGCTTCAATCTTCCTTGGATCCACATGTAACCCATCTTTTGAAATCACATGTCCAAGGAATATCACTTCACGAAGCTAAAACTCACACTTGTTGAACGTAGCATAAAGCTCCTTCTCCCTCAGTGTTTGCAACACTATCCTGAGATGCTTCTCATATTCCCCTTTACTCCCGAAATAGACCAGAATGTCATCGATAAACACTATGACAAACAAATCTAGATACTCCTTGAAGACCCTATTCATAAGATCCGTGAAAGCAGCTGGAGCATTGGTAAAACCAAATGGCATGACTCGAAATTCGTAATGCCTATAACGAGTCCTAAAGACTGCCTTGCTTACATCAGACTCCTTGATTCTGAGTTGATGATAACCTGACCTGAGATCAATCTTGGAAAAGACCCTTACTCCCTGCAGCTGGTCAAACAGATCATCTATTCATGGCAGAGGATACTTGTTTTTAATGGTCACCTTGTTGAGTCTTCGATAATCAATACACATCCTCCATGTTCCATCCTTCTTCTTAACAAACAAAACCGAAGCTCCCCATGGTGACGAACTTGGCCTTATGTACCCCTTCTTTAATAGTTCCTCCAACTGTTCCTTAAGTTCCTTCAACTAACTGGAGCCATCCTATAAGATGGTATAGAAATGGGTGCGGTTCTGGGAATCAAGTCAATGAAAGACTCAATTTCCCTCACCGGTGGCAAACTAGGTAAGTCTTCTAGAAACACATCAGGAAATTTCCTCACAATCGTAAAATCCTCTGACCTTCTTTCATTCACCTCCGTATCCACCACATGTGCCAAGAAGGCTTTACACCCCTTTCCCATCATTCTGTCAGCTAGCAAAGTCGAAATAATTCTTGGTGCTGGTGTTCTCCTGTCTCCTTTGAAAATCACCTTCTCACCATTGCCCATATCAAACTCCACTTCCTTAAAGACAGAATCCAACTTTGCCTGATACTTCTCCATAGCATCGATTCCTATTATAACATCCAAACTTTTTAGGTCTAGAGGTAGGAGATACACTACCAACCTAGCACCATCAATGAAGAGTTCATAGCCCTTATATACTTGGCTTATTATCACATTCCTCCCTAAAGGAGTACTAACAATCAAAGAGTTATCCAAAGGCATCGAATCAACATCATGTAATGTCATGCTTGCAAAACCAAAAGAATGGTTGGAACCAGAATCAATCAAAACATATACTTCAGAATTAAGTAACTGAGTCATACCCGTAACAACTTTAGGTGTGGCTACAACTTCCTCTCTAGTCATAGCAAACACCCTTGCTTGAGCCTGAGCTTGACCCCTCGGCCTGCCTGGAGGAATAGCCTTCTTTGCAGCTCCAGAACTGCCCACCTCGATGACTGGCCTGCTCCCATTGTTTCTTCTCTCCTTGGGGCTTGTGCCCATGATCCTTCCTGCCTTGTTCCTTGGGGACAATCCCTGATCATATGTCCCCTCTCCCCACATCAGAAACATGCTCCAAGCAAGCTGAAGCACTCTCCCTTATAGAACTTCCCATAATGTTCACATAGAGGGTTTATGTTTCTACTCCTCTCCACCCTACTATTGCCTCCTACTGTTGAGGCTTGCACCGACACTACCCTTGCTTGCTTGTTCTTACTAGAAGCACTACTCCCCACCTCACTCTGTGTATGGAAGCTTGTCGTACTCCTCTTAGGCATTGGAGCACTCATCCCCTTCTTGGAAAACTGCTCCCTGTTCTTCCTCTTCCTGCTCACTTCATTCTTTATATTCTCCAGCTTCTCAGCCTGGAGTGCAGCATCTACCAACTGCCAGTAGTCACAGAAATTGTAGATCAAGACTTTGTACTTGATCCCCAAATGAAGACCTCCCTCAAACTTGCGGCACTTATCTTCTTCATTTGCCACAATGTTTGCTACATATCGGGAAAGCTGGGTGAACTTCATCTCATATTCTCTCACACTCTTGTCCCTCTGTGCGAGGCTCAGAAACTCCCTGGCTTTCTCTTATATGTAGACTCTCAAGAATTATTTCCTCCTGAAAACTTCCAAAAAGTCTCTCCATGTCAACATCAAAGGTATAACCTGACTATGGGGCACTGATTCCCACCAATGATGTGCATCCCCCTGCAACAAATTAACTGCATAATCCAACTTCTCCTCATTCGAGCACTTCATCTGAATTAGGACTCTCTCGGTCCTCTTCAATCATGCTTTACCCTCTTCGGGATTTATAGTCCCATTGCAGTCTGCAGCTTTATACTTGCGAAGCTTATTATATTGTCCAGTCCTCTCCACTGGAACTTGCATCGGAACTTAAGACCCTTGGCCTATGGCATAAGAGAAAGCCTAAGCAAAGGCCCTAAAGAACCGTGGATTCATGGGATGTGTTTGAGGCGTCTGAGGAGGCGGTGAAGGCACCTCATGTTGCACACTAGGTGCCTCAGCACCTGCAGCAGAATGTGTCCCCGCATCTTGTGGGATGTAAGACTCATCGGTGCTCCCTTTGTGAGAGCTAGCTCGAGTCAAAGCTCCTCGAGTCCTTCTTCAAGGCGGCATACTCACTCCTTGAATATAAAACCAATAGAATATTTAGTCATGCACAACAGTTGAAATTGTGCAACACATTTCACATCATGCCACACAATTTCAAATCATGAAGAACAATCCAAACGTTGCAAGTTATTCATTTAAAACAAAGTATGTACACTTCATGTCTCAACCTTCCTAATTCATACTTTGGGTACTCTTAATCTTGGTCCTACACTTGGACCCAAACCTAGGTGCTCTGATACTATAAGTGTTGGGACCCTGCCCTTGCTTGACACGCGTCCAACGTCCTAAGTGACATGTGGACGCATATCCCACAAAGGTGGAGTGCCCCCACCAGGACAATCCTTAAACTTGCATATTTCATCTTGATCTCTTCAGAACATTTTGTCCCTTGACTTGTACTTAGAGCCTAAATCCTTAACTTTTTCTTGATTCTGGATAATCACTTCTTATTGAATCACATTAATTATTGAATTCTGTGATTAATTCCAACTAAGTGACTGTTCAATCATACTAGCTTAATTTCTTCTTTGTATTGTCTACAGTTGGCCCATGGTCTGCATTTCTATCGTCTGTGGTCTATCGTCTATAGTTGACTTTCTTATCGTCTGTGTTTGACTTCTTATTATCTGTGTTCTATCGTCTAGGTTCTATCGTCTGTCTTTGACTTTCTTATTGTTTGTGTTTGACTTCCTATCGTCTGGGTTCTATCATCTGTGTTCTACCATCTCTGTTCTATCGTCTGTCTTTCATTTGCGTCTATGTGTGACGTCATCACAGACGATACTCTTCCTCTATATTTTTCCTTTGCGTCCGGGTGTGATGTCATCACAGACGATAAACTTCGTCCGTCTTTCCTTCTTGCAATCTATCTTACTTAATGCAGACTTAAATCTTTTCAACCACCCTCATTCATTCCATTCCAAAGACATATTACACCGAATATAAACATCAACTACTTCCCAAAATCTCCAATTCATTTGATCATCACATGCAACATGAAATCTTAATGGTGATTATCATCAAACCCAAAAGACATTTTATTCACAATAATAGGCAGAAGTCTATTCCATTCATATTAATAAGCAGAAATCTTTACAAAGCTTTAATGACATTACAAGCCATAATACATCAACACACTTGAACCAGTAAAGCTTGAAATGTAGCTAAAGCCATAAGTTTTAAAAAATCTAACTTAAAGATACAAAAGAACATATGCAGATTTAAGGGCTGCCTAGACTCTTGGCTACTCAACCTCTTGCTCATCACCTGAATGGGACATAATTTGGAGGGGGTGAGCTTAAAGCTCATGGGTAACAGATTTATAATCAAGAAACAAGCAGGAACCCTTTTTGCAAAACTCATTGCATTTTACACTTTAGAAACTGTAGCAAATTTGCTTGATAAGTCATCAAATACTTATTTCACAAAATTTTCACTTTATCAAACAATTCATAAGCAAAGTCAGGTATGCATCAACTTACAAACACATAAGCACATCAAATTGGTTTGGAAGGTCCATAAATAGAACGAACAATCACAATTCCATATAATGGTCCTGTGAAGTCGTAAACAGAACGAGCTAACACCATCCCACTTAGTGGTTTTTGTGTAGTCATAAACATGAAGGAGTCCATAAAGGAGCTCCATGCCACTAGCGGGCAAGTGGGAGAAGCCTTTAGTCTAAGTGCACTTGACAACAGAATAGACCAAACCAAACCCACATAACATGTATTTCATAATCTTGCCCAAAATGGCAATTCTTGCCAACTTGCTTTTCATATCCAAAAATATGATTTCATAAACTTGCAACTTTTTCAAAAAGAAATATTTTTCCAAATCATGCAGCAACACATAACACTTTTACAACCCAACCAAGAACAAACAAATGCACATTTATGAAGTAATT
>JAOSBN010107468.1:0-10976 GCA_027563595.1 Erythroxylum suave
AATGAAGAATTGAAGTTTCTTGTGCATGATTACATTTAGCTTGTGATTAAGTTTGGAAGGTCTGATTTGAATGTATGGGTTTGTTTTGAATGTTTGAACACTAAAATTGGATTTTGAATTCTGAGGGTTTTGCCACGGCGAAGCTTTCCAAAGCGACTTCGCTACGGCAAAGAATGACTTCAGCCATGGCGAACTTTTCCCTATTCACGTTCGCCGCGGCAAACCTGTATTTTGCTGTGGCGAACTCTCCTTTGCTGCCACGCTGAGATTTATTATGATTGCAAGACTTACACCTTTCTTTCACACCACCCTCACGTGATGGTCCCTAATGGTTACCATAGGATTCGTTTTGAGACCCGGGCTAAATATTCTTTTGGTATCCGAAGCGATAGTTGGACTCTAGAAATGAGGTCCAACATCTTAACTGTTTCCTAATTATATTTCAGATTACTCACAATTTTTCACTTTGTAAGCTATCAATACATCTTTGTCAAATCATATCATTATTTCTTAGCGTATTCACCTATCACACATTATAATTCTGAGGCATCTTTACTGATAATACAACTCATAAGTTATTGGTCCTATGCTCTAAATAACTTCATGTGGACCAATACAATTCGAGCATAGTTTATCCTCTTTCCCAATCTAAGCACACTTTTTCTCAATCTATGCACACCTTCAAGGTGATACTCTCAAAGACATTCCATCTTTTGCTTGATACTTCACATCTCTTTAGTGTTAATACACTCGATTCTAATGTCTATCATATTATGCTCCATAACCTCGATGTTGATCCACCAGATTTCATTTATCTTATTTAAATCACTTAGTTTCTGACACATATCAATTTGACTAATCAACAGTATCTCAAATCGATTCCGGCCTTCAACCATTTTTAGGCCCTCTTTATTTCAATGTAACGGCGAATGACTCTTTTTGTTATACAATGCCTCATATAGTAATTCTAGTGATGTCACTATGACAATGATTTTTATGCTATACATTGACCTCATGTTCTTATGAACTCCTAATTAAAAGCTTTAAGCATATCTCCAACATGTAAGACTATTGGTAATTCAATCATTCAGTCACTTGATTCTACATTCTTAGCCGCTAAATGCTGTTTATACGAATTCTTACTAGGATGTCTAACCTAGGTTGTTTCTTGCCTTCTCTAATAATCTCTTTGCTCAATCATCTTTATTGGGTACATATACTCTTTATCTCAATCACAAAGTATCAATTTTCATTCAAACTCAAAATCGAATTCATTTTCCATTTTCTCAGTAAGATTCACAAATTCTGAATCCTCAACTTGGGCTTTGCTAATCTTTTTAAGGGAAGTTGATCTTAAATTCAACAGCTAATAGTACTCTGATTTGCCCAAACTTCAACTCGACATTCTATGCTCTTCATTTCACTTGGCTTTGTAACCTTAATACTTGAAATTGTGTTATATAGCTATTGAAATTTTTTTTCGTTCCATGAATCAAATTACAACACTAGCTTTCTGGGAAAGTACTGATTTGCTTAATCAAAATCTTCAAGTAACTCTATCCAATGTCTCAGTCTCGTATTTAATTCTTTCAAGCTTAATAATTATCTCTTACTTTAATAATCCATATAAAATCCTAAATGTTTCACTATACTTACAGTGTCTTCAAGCTCCTCAATGCAATTACTATTGCAGCAAATTCTAAATCATATATCAAAATTTAGCTCATGAGATTTTAATATTTATTTGTCTCTTGGATATAAAATCATTTTATTATGTTGCATTGGATTTTACTCTAATCTCGTATACAAACATCATTGTATACTACAAAATCTTCAAATCCAGTGATATAATTATCATTAATGTTTTACTTCCTCAAAATTCTTTTTACAATTATCAGTCTATATGATTGACACACTTTTCTTGAGAAATCTCATCAAAGGGCTAAGATCGGCAAAAACCACCCCTTAACAGTTTCTGGTAGTATCCAACATACAGCTAGTTCTAAAGAACTCTGAATCTCACATATATTCCTTGAAATTTCTCACTTTATCATCACCTTTATTTTTCTTTGGGTCTCCCAATATGCCATGTTCAGACATGATACAACCAACATTTTATTTGATTAAGATAAGATTCATTCTTATTAAATTTGGAATATAATTATTCCTACTTCCATCATATGTAAGGTTTCCTCAAGTATTCAAAATATCCTTCTCCACTTTTCAAACACATTCGATATATCATCTATGATCATAGTCACTAATCAATTCAAACAAAATTGAGACACTTTATTCTTCAATACTATAATATTTTCAGTGGAAGTGTTAACTCCAACAAATATAACCCAAATTTCGTTGTGCCCATGAGTTGTTCTCTTAATTCTTTAAGAATCTAATTCCTCAATGAGGTAGTATTATTTCATGTAATTTTTTATTCTTCCCAATTGACTTCTTCTTCTCGAATCAATTTCACAATTCATTCTATTTCCTCTGATTTCACGTTGACTTGTTCTAACATCTGGTCATTCTTACTAGTTTCTCCACACATTTCAATTTATTTGCAATCTTTACTTCTTAGATTGGTAACACATTCCTTAGATCAAATTTGTATCTCCTGTACATAATTGCATGGAATATAGTTTGACCTCAATTCCTTTAGCAATAATAGTAGTATTATCTTAAATTCAAGTATCAATAATGTATTCATTTTTCTCACAACTGAGTCTCTTATCTATCGGACTCCAATATTCTCTTTTGATTCATTGGATATTCATTTCTGATTTGTTCTTTCTTTGATCATTCTTAAATTGAATCGTCTGATCAACTTAACCTAATTCAGGGAAATTCTTCTTTGAAAGGAGATTTCTTACTATTTTCATCTATGCCACTCATGAAATTCTTATTAATCAACTATCTTCACCATTACTTGTCAACCATTTTTAGTACCTTAAGAAAATCAATTTTTAGCTATTCATAATATCTCATTAAGATCAATTTATGCTATAACTCATATGATCAGAACATCCCTTTTAGTAAGGCTCACTGAAGTGTTAAGCAAATTATTTACTCTAATACCTTGGTATACCATCAAAATTATTACATCTTATCTAGATATGTATTTAGAGAAACTCACCAATTAATAGCTTATGCTAAGAATACCTTAATCTCATTTGATTCTAGGCAACACTTCTCTTTTTATGCCTGTCCTCAATAGTGGGGATTATGCCATGATCGTGTCCTTCTTCTTTTTCCTCAAATTCATCATATATGGTAACATCATTTACAATCTCAATTCATTCCCAATTGATCACTATAAACACTTTCACGTCTTACTCTAACTCATCTCAGACTTTAAACTATAGGAACTATAATTAGTAATTATTCAATAAGTCACGGATTGCTTCCTATATCATCTCCACACTTATAATACACACATGCTTAATATTTTCACTTGTCATGGTGATCCCATTATTAGATGTGCACTCACACAGACAAATCAACTTAACCTTGACAACTTTTTCATCTTCTGGTATTATCGTCTCAACTTTTCAATTTCCATTATTTTGTCATACCTACGTACGTTCACAATCAATTCGGAATCATAGATGTATAATCATCCTGAAATTTTGATTTCAATCCCATTAACATATTCTCACAATGAGTCATAAACTCTTATTATGATAATCAAACAACCATTCCAAGCCCAATTTCTGCCTCTTAAGGTCATAGAAAATTTTGTTTTCATCTAACGTTGTCTATACACTTTAAATCTTGTCCTTTTACCATATCTCTATTTTCCTCTATGAATCCATAACAATATATTTGCATTCCTATATTCAAGGATATATTACCACAGTATAATATTGATTTAGTATTCCATAATACTTACACCAACACCGTTGTGATAAATCTTTAATTGTTATGTCTAACGATATACTATCTCTTATTTCTAGATATCCTTCAACCTTCCTCTTCTCACATTATGATAGATTATCATTCTTTTCAGTGCTTCTTACAGCTTAAACTCTTAACACATGCTCATGCATGTGACTTATATGAATGCAACTCAGACTAGGGATAAGTTGCTACTGCCTGCTATACATATACCTTGACACAATTTTTCAGAAAACGCCCATGCAAGATAGTAATTTTGGGCTTTGATATCATATATGTAACACCCCACCCTCTTGGGACCCGTACTTGACATCCTGTGTGTTGTCCTAGAACTTGCTCTGCGAGGGTGCCATGCTAGGGCACTCAATCATTCAAAAATAGGTATAAATTTTTTTTGAAACAACTACAAACATATGTGAAAATAATAACCAATTCAAACCCACTTTTATTCATAAACATTTTCAATCAATACGATACAATTAATAGAATTTCAATAGCCAAATTAGGGCCCATTACTAATACAAAACACTTTAGTCATAATATCTTTACATTCCACCATAAAAACCATTGCATGCACATTATACAAAAATTTTAGAATACATTATTTTACAGAAATCGCGGAATACAAATTTATACAAAAAATAGGAAAACACTAATGCAGATGCGAACTGATCCCGCATCGATCCTTTACTTGTATGTTATAGGGATACTCCCGTTTGCCTAATGGGGTATTCTTCTGATCCTGAAAAATATTTGCAAATTTTGGGTGAGTTTTGTGAACTCAATGAGTAACCATCATCGATGGCTCACACAGTTACATAACACATAAATCACATTCACAACATTTCACATTTCACAATCAATTACAATTTAATCATTCATATTATGCATATGCAGTGTGTATGAGACCCACTTTCCCTTTTTTGCTTTGTTGTGACTGGGTGCCTTTTTATCTAGCCCATATCCCTTAGTGGATATCACGTTATATTAGATGATGTCCCATATCCCTTAGTGGATACCGGGTACATTCACAACCGAGCCGGAGGCTCTTATCACAGTTTTTGAGCTTTAAGCTCCTTTTTCGATGGCTACTCTAGTCACAACTGCCTTTATGTTTCATGCATGCATGTAATGGAATGCATCAGTCACATATGATCAATCAGTCGTGGCTTTAAGAGAAGAGAAGAAGAATGAAGAAAATGAAAAAAAAAGAGAGAGGAAACAAGCATAAGCAACGAAAATGAAGAATAAAAGACCATCTCATGGTCTTTCACTTAGATATTTTCATAGAATGGATGTGTGGCAAGTGGCATGACACATGTCACTTGCCACATGTCTTATCCCTATGGCTTTACTTGCTCCCATCTATAATAACTAGTCTATTTGTCTCAAATTTCTAGTCCAATTATCTCCCAGTAATTCAATGACTATTGTCATTAAATCCCAATATCACCTTTCAAAAATTCTAGTACCATTTGATATTTATTTCTACTACCATTCATCAATTGTTTTGCCACTTGGCATTTTTCCTAGTCCAAAAATACCCTTATATTTTAGAAAATTTCCAAATTGTCTCCAAAAATTCTAATTCACTACTTATACATTCCCACTCAATTTTTAAAACACAAAACCATAATTTGCATCATATTCACATTAAAACAATCATTTATACCCCAAAAATGTCAATTGAGTGCATCAACAATTATTTTAATGTGTGCAATAATCAAATTCACATGTGCGTATATGCTAACATTATGGATGAGCATGAAATGCAATTTCCTTAATCTCTCTTTGATCTCACAGGTAACAAATTTTTAGGGTTCAAACCTTTAGTATGGGAACGAGATGTTACATAAGTGGTGTCTAAACATAATCCCTGTGGGATCAATATCTGCTTTTTAACTATAAGTCATGACCCATATACTTGTAGTTTTTAAGCATAAAATTATTATATTGTTTTGCAATCAGTAAGTTTTTGGGACTATTGTCGGGAATTGTTTGTTTAGTATCTTGTTTAGTTCAGATTATTTTGATTTAAGAGTTTTTGACACTTTTCCTTATGTACTTGCAGGTGCATACATATAAGGAGCATGCGAAGATCCACAAAAAATGGTAAAGAAGAGTTTCCCGATATCAAAAGAGACTAAAGAGAGTTAAGAAGAGTGAAACATTAAGAGAATACATAGAGAAATATGCCCGAAGAAGGAGAAAAAGGAGGTGTTAAAAGGAGTTTGATGGATTTTATAAGGCCAGGATTCAGTCCTCAGGGAGTTGCAAGGCCAATGATTCAAGCTAACAATTTTGAGATCAAGTTGACACTGCTCAGCATATTGTAGAATAGTGTATAATTCTAGGGGCTATCCAATGAAGAACTAAATTCCCACATTGCTAATTTTTTAGAGATTTGTGACACTTTCCAATTCAATGGAATGTCTGATGATGCAGTTAAGTTGAGGCTATTGGGCAAAGGCATGCTACAACTCGCTTAGCTCGAGGCAGATTAATACTTAGGAGCAACTAGCTCAGGCATTCCTTGTGAAGTACTTCTTGTTGACAAAGACCACGAGGATAATAGAGAAGATCATGAATTTTCAGGAAAGTGAAGGGGAGTCTCTATATGAAGCCTAGGAGAGATTCAAAGAATTACAGAGAAGCTATCACCACTATAACCTTCCGAGGGAGTTTCTGTTGTAGACGTTTTACAATGGTGTGAATCCAAGCATGAGAGGAGCCATAGATGCAGCCATTGGAGGTCCATTGATGAGGAAGAATATTAAAGCAACTCATGACCTTTTAGAGCAGTTGACAAGCAACGGTTGCTTATGTTCAAGCGAGAGGAACAAACAGGGGTAGAAGGATCAAAAAGGTATGATCAATATTGACTCTGTTACTGCTTTGCTGGCACAGATTACAGTCTTTATGAAGTAGTTAAACAACATACAAAGGACATCTTCATCTATAGCTAAGGCGATGTAAGAATAATGTGAACTATGCGAGCAAAGAAACCATGGCTCAGTTGAATGTTTTTTTGTTAGGAGTTGGTGTTATAGAACAGGTAAACCACCCAAGCTTGTTGTAGAAAGGTAATAACCCGTACTCAAATACTTATAATCTAGGGCAGAAAAACTATCAGAATTCTTGGAACACTAACAATATAGGTGGCCAAGAAAGATCATAAGGACCTCTGGGATTTCCATAAGAGAATGTTTGCCAGCTAGGAGGAAATTCATAAAAGGATGGAAGCAAAGTTTGACCAAATTGTGAAGAACTATGCATCATTGATCCACAATATAGAGGTTCAGGTTGGTCAACTTGCTAATGTGTTATCTTCTAAAAGCCCAGGTAGTCTACCAAGCAATACCCCCCAATGGAACAAATTATGGCTATTATTCAAACCCAGAACAAGAAAATTGGACATATGAAGAAAGAAGGATACAAGGAAAAAGGATGAGTAATGACAGAATTCGTTCCAAGTGAGCCCGTAATTAAGCCAATTAAGGTAACTTAACTTGAAATCCCATACCTTATTTTTTCTCAGTAGGAGTTCATGTCAAGTAGGGCATCAAAGAATTCTAAGGAGGATAAATCAAACAAGATTAAGGATATAATGAACCAACTATAAACAAAGCTTATGATAAAGGAACCAGTCAAGAAAGAGGAAAAAGAGCACATAACATAAGGAAATCCTAGCATAGTATAAAAGAAAGAAGACCCAGGGTGTTTTTTCATTCCCTGCAATATTAATAGAGTCAACATAGCCAGGGAATTTGCAGATTTGGGAGCAAATATGAACATAATTCCCTACACTTTTAGTCAGAAGTTGGGGTTAGGAGAGTTAGAGACAATATAGATATTAGTGAAAACGGATAACAGAATAATGCACCAGCTAAAGGGGATTATTAAGAACGTGTAAGTTCAAATTGATAAATTTATCTCCCCTTAGATTTCTATATATGGGATATTAGAGAAAATGCGGAACTCCTATGATTCTTGGACAAACATTCCTAGCTACTTCTCACTCGATCATTAACGTTGATAGGAATGAACTAACTCTGAGAGTAGGAAAGGAGCAATTAACCTTCAAGGTGTTGAAGAAAGACTACTATTCTCCTTTAACGCTAATGGATATTAAGGATCCTGAACCTCGAGGAGAATTGGAAGACAATGAGGATTCTACGAATGGATTTAGAAAAAAAGCAATTGCATAGGAGAAGGCGAAGGAAGGAAAACTATAAGGAAGGTGGAATCCATAACAAGGTAGCTCATTTATAGATTTTGAGATCAATGATTGCACTACCACTACACCATTCATTTGAGTCACCATGAGCAAAAAGGAGAGTCGAGCTACTGACGTTAAAAGAAATGTTGTAAGGGACACAACCCATGGAATTCATTCTTTCTTTTTTGTCTATTAGTTTATTTGATTTATTCAATTATGGTTAGGTTTGATTTGAGTTTGATTAGCATAAATTTAGATTTCGTTTGAATTTTAATTTGTTTTCTCTTCAATTTGTTAGTTGATTGGATGATTTAGATGTGTTTATAGGTAGTGGGATTGTTAAGAATGCATGCAAGGCTTGGAAGAATGTTTAAAAATGAGGAAATTGCACCAACCTATGATTATGAGAATTGGTGTGATTCCCACGACTATGGGAAATCTCTCTATAAAGTTTCTAGATAGAAAACCCATGACCATAGGAATGGGGGTAATTCCTACAACCGTGGGTTTTCTCTCTGGAAAATTTCGGGAAAGATTTTGCACAGTCATGAGATGATTCCCATGATTGTGGGTTTTCTCTCCTGAATACTTTCTAGAGAGATTTCTCACGATCGTGGGAATCCTATCCGAGGGAAAATTTAAATCTCCCTCTTCTTTTTTTCTTTCTTCATTCTTTAACTTTTAACACTCTCTCTCTACAAACATGAAAACTTACTCTCCCCCTCTCTAAAATCTTTCATCTTCTACTAAAATCTTGGTATTTTCTTAGTCTCTTCCATCAATCTCACAATCCTTTACTCCTATTATACATTAATTGTTTATGAATCAAAGGATTTGGTGAGATTTTTCCTTTATCTCTATGAAAAAATAACTCATCTCTCTTTCCCTTACGTTTGTAGGTTTTCATCTTTCAATGGCTCCAAAGAAGATGGGCAGTATGGAGACTGAATGACAAATTGTGCCTTCAAGTCTCCCACGAAGGTAAACCTGATATGGCGGCCACTTTTAGTGCCACATTCCCTATTTATTCGGAGAAAGAAGGTATGCATTTCTAAGGCTTTAGAGATAGGGATTTAATTACTCCTATATACTTTGACTTTGAATTATTAGAAACTATAGAAGTGGGGCATAAAATTGAGATATTAACTATAAACATTGATTGGAGTAGATTTATTCATACCGATTTATCCAATGATGACCGTTAAATTTTTCACTACTGTACATCACAATCCTAAAATGGATATGTTTTGTTTTAGGATGGGTCAAACACTAAAGTATTAGATGATCACGATGACTTTTATATTGATGATTACTTGAAAATTCTAACGAGTGAAGAAAATTTTGACTCTTGAAATGCACCAAACACTTTAATACAAAGCGTCAAGCACTTACTTTTGCATAAATTTATGTACTTAATGGTTTTCAATAAAATTGAATGTAATAAGTGCTTGGCAAAAGAAATTTTCTTCGTTTGATGCATGGATCAAAAAATCAAAATCAACACTCCTTATTAGATTTTTTGATCGATAGTGAGTTATGTGAATAAAAAGATCTCATACTTTAGCATGTCTCATATTATTAGTGCTTTAGCTTTGTTTTACAACCTTGATGAGGGTAGTTTACATACAACTTAACACTATGTGTTTAACATGTCTTATTTAAGGAACTCTAAAATTTTGAAGCTCCATTCTATGGAACTCTAAAATCCTTAGACACACATTGCAGTGAAGAGCAGGAAGGGTAAGGATATAGCCACTTCCTGACCACCCACATCCTAAGTGATCTCGGAGCCACAAGAAGAAGTAGTCAAAGAGGAACCAACTACACTAACAGAGGTCAACAGATTTCAGCAAATCCTTGACCAGATAGCCTCTAATCATCAGCAAATGACATTGCAAATAAATTAGCTCGGTACCTAGACGAGACAAGTCTATAAGGAGCAGCCGTATATGAAGAAGAAATTCCTCAAATTCTTTCAAAGGAATATTTTTGAAGCCCCTTCTCCAATGCCTTCACCACCACAATCTCTATAAGCTTTTCTTTGCCTAAACTTTTTATTTTTCTTTTTTTTAACTTTGTTAGTTGTTTTGTGTTTTATTTGGTCTGATGTCTTTTGTTTGATTTAATGTCTTTATTTGGTTTGATGACTTTTGTTTAGTTTAATGTCTTTTGTTTGGTTTGATGTCATTTTTACCTTATTTAGTGGTTGACTTGTCACATTGAGGACAATGTATTCTCTAAGTGTGGGGAGGTGACATTAAATTTGTCAATTGCATTATTTTAGGTTGTTAACTAGGATGCATGTTTTAGGCTTATTATGTTGTGTTATGTTAAGAAATGGAACCACTCTTGAATCATTTTCATTTATTTTGGCATAAGATTATGTCATGCTAGTTGGAATGAGATTGACTGCATGTTTGAACTTAGATTAGGCTACTTGAATAAAGAGTGAACCATATTGAGTGCTGAAAAGTAGTTGGTTGCATAAGCTTACTCACAAATTGACACATGAGCAGTAAGGTAGTGTAGAGATACATAATGGATATTCATTTAATTCATTGTGAGTGTTGGAGTTTTGTAAATATAGTGCCCTGGAAAGCAAGTGTATTTATATGTAACTTTATCTTCTTCAGTTATAGTTTTGTAATGAAAATATTTATTATTTATAAAATAAAAGAGTTTTGTTTTATTTATGTGAGCCTTATATAACTAGTCAAAAGGTACCAAGATTCTTTTGTAAGTAATATACATATACATAGAGATGTATGGGAAACATGTATATTATAAGAATTTAAATTAATTGATTCACAGTTGAATAACCAAGTTGGTCGCTTGATTATGGTTTTAGACTGTAGTGTTGCGA
>JAOSBN010107509.1:0-10972 GCA_027563595.1 Erythroxylum suave
ATACGCTGAGTTCCGAAGGGATTGGACTGAAGCTTTGAGATTTTATGAGGATGCATATCATACACTGCGAGAGGTTCCATTTCTATGAAATTTGTCTTTGATGGGAAATAAAAAGAAATTACTTGCAATTTTCTTTATTAATTGACAGCCTTAAGTTTGTCTGCATGTGTATTTTTTTCCCTTTTACTTTCAAATGGTTTTAATCCTGATTCAAGATGTGTGGTTGGTATATTTGATATCATGGTGATCAGATGACTACTGCTATGAGAATAGAGTTTACTTATTAATGTATATTAACATCAGCATGATTGTTTCTTTCGAGTGAAGGGGTTTAAGCAACCCCATTACTTGAAAAAAAATTTTCACTCAAAGTTCAATGCGCTTATTACAGAAAAAGTTAAAAGGTTAGTTTTTCAGTACTATTCTAAATGTGAACTGTTGATCAAATAATGAATCTGTGGGGTTTGATATACATGAAATTATAAGGTTAAGAGGGTGACAAGAAGAGAAGATTGTTGACGTGACGTTAGAATTGTCTTATTATAAAATTATTAAGACACGGGCAAATGAAAAAAGATAAATAGCTGTATAGTAGTGCCTATGTGACCCTGCGGAATTAAAATATAGAAGATTTGTGGAAATGAATTGTCTTATTATAAAATTATTAATACATGGACAAATGAAAAAAAGATAAATTACTGTATAGCACTGTACCACTTTAAGCTAGCTAGAGAGAAAGGACGGATGAGGTAAGAATATTAAAATAATGGATTTGACATTTTTTTTACTAATCCGACTAATTAATTGTCTTAAAATAAAATTAAAAAGAGTTTTTTTTATTAAAATGTGTAAGACCCTCATAGTTTTTGACTTAAAAGAAAGTGCCTCGGCAGTACCCAAAACAAAAGTTTAAAGAAAAAGACGCAAAAATCAGAGAAAAAGACGCAAATGAAAGGTGTCTTATAATCCATGCTAGATCGATAAGAAAAGAAAATCTATATCTATTTCTCATTTGTCGCATGTTTGCTATAAACTTAGAGCCTTATAGAATAGGTATGCAGTAAGCACTATTGTGTTGCAGAAACTATCCATGCAAAAGACAAAATAGGAGACAGGAAGCGACTTGAAAAGAACATTTTCAGACACGGACATATGGGAGAAAGGACAATAGCTGTCAAGCACCGCCCATGTCATCTGACGGGATAAAGACACGGAAGATTTGAGAGAATAATTGGTCTTCGACCTTTAAAAAATAATATACATGTTTCTTGCTTTATTTTATTTTATAGTAATATATATACGTTTTGCCGACAGAATATGTGTACGTGTCAAGATGTTAATGTATAATTGTTCATGTCATAGTTGACTCATAGATAGCCCAAGTTTTATTACAACAACTGCAACAGATATCTAAAACTTTTAATAGTTTTCTAAATTTAAAATTTAATGATATAAATTTATGAAACGACAAGAATTGAAGGCACGGATAAATAAAAAACAAGGAAATAAAATAATTGAAAAGCCTCATTGTGCAGATAGTTCCTCCTTTTGTCATTCCTCGAAAAATCCAGCCTTTTGTCATTTTACTGTCAAAGAGACGATAGTGAATCACAAAAGAGTTTAACTTTAACCGAAAAAGATAATAAGATTTTAACAGATGATCAATATATCAACGTTGAAATTACATCATCTACACATATTTCAGGTTTTTATCATTATTTATCTAATCAATATTTCCATTTTTATGTTCATCAAATTAAGCCTAACTTCTATTTTTAGGATTAATTATATTGTTATATGTTATTTAGTTACTCACCATTTTTATCCAAAAAAAATATGTTCACTTTTATACTCTGTGACTAATATATTTTCGATTTATATATTTTTTAAAGATGATATTAGTTCTTCTTCCAAAGTGAGACATTCTCTTCACAAAAGATTAAGTGAGTCAAATCCAGGCTCAAATGCAGACGTTGATGACAGCAACAAGAAACCCAAATTATCTTAGACTTTTTTTGCATTACATAATACAATATAACCATGTAACTTTCATGATTTAATTCCCTTTTTTAGACTATTTATGCTATTGTTATGTGTTTATAGGTTATACTTGTTTCATTATTTCTTTTACATTTTGAGATCTTAATTTAACAGTCTTAAGAAACCTCAAGCAAAATAAATTACATATTACCAGTATGCTTATTAAACTTATCCACATTCATTAAATAATTATTTTTAAATTCATGCCACTTTTAACATATTAAAACAAATCATTATGTTATTTTTTCTAGTTTCCTTTTAACATGCCTTTTTTCTGTTGCATTTTAATTGCTATGATATATTTGTTGATTAGATTTTTTAACAATAACAAATTAATAAAAATTTTACCCTAAATATTAATGTTGATGACACATTTTACTATAGTTTAAACCACTTTTAATTTTATATGCATCCTTTTAATGCAAATATAAAAAAATAACCTACCACAACATATCAATAAATATTTAAGGTAACTATTATGATATCATAATTTACAAATTTTTCCTCATTTTTTTATGAAATATCTTTCAATTCAACAATTAAACTTATCTCTAAAAGTCGCTAATAGTAAGAATCATAAAGCAGCAATGATTAATCCATTTGGTTTTTATTATTCTATCAAATTGATATTATTCTAACATTAGAATTTCAATCTCTATGTTTGAAAACATCCCAATCATTTTCACCTATTTGCCTACTAATTATTGCATCAAACTTACAAAGTTCTATAAGATCAAATTAACCATATGGTCAGCTATTTTAATTTTATCTTTTCCAAAACTTACAGTAAGACTATTAATTAACCAAAAACTTCTAACAACAAATATAACATTTTTACATAACAACATAATATATTTGGAATTATATATGCTTATAAATAACACATATATTAATTATCCACAATCTTTCTTCTCCAACTCTTTCTGATTTTTTTCTCTTCTTCCTTTCTCTGAGCACTAGAGGTGTTCCTTTGCTAAAAACTAGAAAGAAGGCAAAGGCTTGGGTGGTGTGGTGCCTGCCATGCTAGCAACCTACAGGGTGGGGGTTCGAATCTTGGGGGCAACCTTTAAGATTTGGGCCCCTTGTATGGTGAGATTAGTGGGTAAGCCCAAGTCCCTGGTCAGTTGAGGCACATCCCGCGATTTACCTCCTCCACCAATCCTAAGGGCACGGGGGATGGGGGCTCCTAATGTTGGAGTTCAACATTTTTTTTGAAGATAACAAAGGCACTTCTCATAAAGAAAATGATTACAAAAGTAAGAGGGATGACATGGACTAACAGAAATTGGCCCTTGTTACGTTGACAAGTGGATGATTTTACGAATAAACTATATTCTGGTTAGGCTTTATAAACCAACGCTAGTTGCACCACTCCAATCCTATACTGCCGCATTGAAGACGCAAGCTAAAGCTTATCCCGTGAGGGTCTCCACACAATTTCCGCTCTGCAGATCTATGATCCTTTTTTCCTTTTTGAGGTCATAAGGATTCATTGCTTATTAAGCATTTTTGTTTCATTTGCCTTACTGGTTTCTCTTGATTTGTATAATTTCATTTCTTTCTGTTGGTTTTGGTAGCTATGAGTAACACAATGAGACCAAGATCGAAGGTTATGTTTCATTTGGTTTACGACAGGGGATAATCAAAACAGATTACCTCTTTAGTTTGTGCAAACCATTCTTTTCCGTTTGGCCTGTGGATTCTGTCTTTGATTGAACACAACTTTAAACAAAGTTGATAAATTACTCTCTTTTTCTCGTGGAAGGAGGTGTTGTGTGTGGTTTTTAAGTCCAACATCTAGACTTTCCTCTACTTCTCCCGCATAATTGTTACTGAATAGTATATAGATCTTGAAAACTTCTGCGCAAATTATATTTTCATGGATGTGAAGGAAGGAAAAGGAAAGAGAGGAAATTTGATCATTCAGACATGGGAAAGATGCAAATCTCTTGGCCGTGGAAGCAAGAGGACGTTACGGCTAACACGAAAGAGCAAATCCTGGCCACGAATTGAGGCTTCTTTGGAAGATGATCGTAAGAGTAAGAGAAATCGTCAAGTAGCTCCTGAAGGTTGCTTCTCCGTGTACGTTGGACCACAGAAACAAAGGTTCGTGATCAAAACAGAATATGCAAACCATCCACTTTTCAAGGTGCTGCTTGAAGAAGCCGAATCCGAGTACGGCTACAACCCAGAGGGTCCTCTGGCACTTCCATGCAACGTTGACATCTTCTGCAGAGTACTTGTGGCCATGGACGACGATGGCGATGAAACTCATCGAGGCTGTGGTTTTCCCAAGAACCGTGGATCATACCAACTTCTTAGCCCCCCTCGTCTGATTGCCATGAATAGGTTCTAAGTCATGATCCTGTTTCTAGTGTGCTGTGCTTTTCTCTTTACTCTTTTCAGTTCTGGACCTTGTCGAGTGACACGAGTTCGCAGGGATCTAAGTTGTGTTATTCAACGATTCCATGTACTGTAAGGAAATGAGTAAATATCCGGGCTTTTTTCTGTAAGATCACTTATGCTAAATGAAGTCTTTCAGTGTACATGTTGTTGGCCTGACATTATGCAGATTTTTCCCTTTCATCTTTGAACATAGCTCTTGTCAGTTGCATAAGGACTTAGATGCTTCAACAAGAACGTAATTAGCAGTTACAGCAAATAAATTTCCAGGAATATTCGGATCGATTTCTGGATTGAGACCATTTACTAGTTGTACAGTTCGATGTCTTTGTCTAATCTAGTCCTTAACCAGGCAAGTTCAAGGTTTTTAAGATGCCCTACAGTTGAACAACTACTGAAGTGCTAGAAGATTGGAAAATAGATGTATCTACTTTCTCGTGATTGTTCCACATCAAAACGATATAAAGTAGCAGGGAAACGAGTCAGCTTGCTTTCCAGTAGCAGCCATCATTTACTTGCACACATGAAGATCTGACAATAGCTCTAAGGACACTTATGCGGAAAATTTAAGGGATACATACCTATCTATAAACACACACACACAAACTAACATCAACAATATTCAGTATGAATAGACTGACAGTTAATAGATGTTCAAAAATTTATGATGAATATTTACAAGAATATGGACTTCTTCCTACATCGATAGCACGCGTGCCCGTTCATCAAAGTTGACCTTGTAATCCTCTTCTTTTTTATTTTTTATTTCATTGCTTGCTGCAATCGAGTCTTTCAATTGATCATCAATTCCTGTTTCTTCCAGGAGTTTGGATTCGGTGGGCAACTACGATATTAACAATATATTTCTGAATCCATAATATATGTTTGCTATTCTTTGTCTTCTCTTGGATTGTTATTTTGTTTGCATCAACCTGTGCTTTTTCCTATCTTTTCCTCTTTGATGGAATCATTATCATGTATTGCCTGCCTTCCAAGGTGTTCCATGTCCAACAATCAGTTATCCAAGCATTTTTATATTTTCACTTTTTAAATTTGATCAATTAAAGTAGTGAACATGCCATGTTCTCCTTAATATTTTTTTAATTAATCCTGTTAAAAATTATTAGAAGTTATTCATGGAAAACTTCGTAGAAATTGTTTATTCAATATTAAAAGTGTTATAATTTATTATCAATCATTTAAATACAATTCACCATTTAATCTTAAATTGAATGGTAAAATAACTTAATTAAAGCATACAATTGATTTGCTATTTTAACACTGTTGAGTTACTGTCAAGAAAAGGGAAAGAAAATATATGGAACCCATGTAGCTACCTTGGATAGGTCTCTGTCTTCCAGATTTCCAACCCACTAATCCCATGATAATCAACGATGTGTATGAATTCGTACCATGAATCATCAATTACAACTATTAGCGACCCCATTTGCAGTTATAGCTGAAAATAAACGAAGCACTTGCTTGTTAGTGCATTGAAACATAGTAAAAACAAGAAAGTCTTCCTTGGCTTTGTTTGAAACTGAAATCCCATTTGTTGATGACAGTAAAGTCAAGAACTTTTTTGTCCTACAGGAGAACAGACTCACTTTTTCAATTTCCCTTTCCTCGAGATTACTTGAAAGGATGATTTCCATGTTAGGCAATTTTGCCCCTAAGGGCAATTTTGACATTTTTCTATAAAGTGTACAATTATTAATTATAATTTTGGCTTTTCAATAAATTAACGGTTAAGTTACGAAATTTGCTCCAAATAAAGATAAAAAATTGTTTCAATAAATAATCTAAATCAATAGGTTGAAGTTCGAGTAGAAAAATGATCTTTTTAGTATCTATCTGGCCCATATCGGTCTTGTGATGAGGAAGCCCGATATGAAAGCTATATATATATAGGTTAAGGTCTCCTGCAGTTGCTTATATCAATCGTAAACATAAGGATTCTCTGACTAGTTAAGAGAGCTTACATTTTGGAAAAACTGAAACAGCATCCCGGTGAAGGATTCCCGTGAAGACGGTTGTGGATTTGGGCTCATTTCAACTTCGAAAAGCTCGTTTGAAGTTAAGGAACTGAAATCAGGTACATTCTACATTTCTCTATTTTTTTCCTTTCACGTTTGATCCGGGATATGTAACTAAGGTACCATTGCATATTACACGTGGTATTTGACACGCACTGACGTGTGGTTGACGTGGATCGGCTGCTGATGTTAGCCGTATGGTCATTTGCTACAGTAAATTTTAAAAAAAACACACAAAAATTTTATATTTTCCTTAAGGGTACCCCAGGGTATTTTGGGTTAGTTTCCAAATCTGAGAAATTCATAAAGTGAATTTTTTCCATTTTTTGAATTTATTACATTAGTAATAAATTAAAGTTTAACTCTAGAAAAAGGAATTAAAGAGTTCTGAATCCGAATTCGAGTGAATGTTCATATTTTAGACATCACATAAAGGAGACACTTCAAGTTTTCATGTCTAAGTCTCATGTTTATTATTCAAGATAGCATGATAGTTAATCGGCAAAGGAACAAAGGCATTTCTAAAGTCATTTTTGAGTGAATTGTTGTGCAAAGAACTTGCCATAAAGGAGATACATGAGTTTCTTGTATCTTGGGCGATCGGCTCGTTGTCCAATAATGTACGATAGTAATTCTACTGAGATTTTTTTTTACAAAAGTCTCGAATGAAGTTTTTAGAGAATGTCTTCGGCATGAGTGTGTGACAATGAGATTGTCAGGTTTTTGCATTATTGAAGTTACATTGTCACATACTATATGCATATAAAGAATGTCAGGATAATCCCTTGTGCTTATGGACTTTTGGAATGCTGATGAGAATGTAGTTACCAAAGTGGCTGGATTTTTCTACTTGCATGTTAGGAGATGTCTCTGATTTTATGTTTGATTATTTTGCCTAAAGGTGTTAACCTTACATAATGTTTTGAGATATTCATAAAGGCATAAGATGGAGGAAAGTTGTTGCTTAAATGATCTATTCACCCAAAGACGGTAGTGTTATGAGAGTTGATGGTTTGTACTCTGATCGCTTCTATGTGTGGAGATCTAATTGCATATATTATGTATTCAGTCCAAAGGTGTTTCATAATATTTGTGATCGGATTTTCAGGAAAGATACTGTTTAATGGCCTTGAGTATAGCTGTTGTCTTACATTTGTGCTGATTTAATTAAAGTTACTATGAAGTCACCTTTTTGATCGACAAAATCAGTTTCACCATTAAAACCCTGACCGGTTTCAATACAAAGAACTTGACAAAGAATGTATTGAATGCTATGAAGATAGTTACGGTTGATATGGTCATACGGATGGATAGGCTACCTACACCTACATCCATCAGCACAAGAGCTCATAAAGCACCCTTTGAAGCCTAGGATCAATCTAATAGATTAAGTCCCATGACCATTAGGAAATCTATACCTGATCATCTGCTAAGTGGACTTCCAGCCATAGATATAACGAAGTAATTTCTTAGTAATGTCTCCCAGAGGTACACAGTCTCACCTAGTGTTAAGACAAGTACCTTGATTAAAGAATTATTCTCTATGAGGTATAAGGGAGAAGGGGGAGTAAGGAGTACATATCAATAATGATTCATCTTCATAGTTGACCGAAGATGTTAAACATTCCTCTTCCTAATGTTTTCATAGTTCACCAAATTTTGAATACACTCCCTCCAGAGTTTAGTAATATAGTGATAACATATTATTGGCAGGATGAGGAATGAGATTTCAATGCTTTGATTATCTATTATGTTGCTGAGGAGAAGAAACTCAAGTTTGCTACTCCTATAGCCCTCAATGTAACTAAATGGAAGGCAAAGATGAAACTCACTAAGATCAAAGGTTGAGAATAAATCTTCTCCACATATTGATGCTAGTCAATCCAGTGCTGATAAAGGTCCTAGGGATATAAAGTAACCAACAGTATAAGGCCTAGATGGAAAGATTGTGACCATCAAGTAAATTTATAAACCTGATTTGTGATAGTCGCATTAAGTACTTGGTGGCTATATTATGGAGTATTTGATTGAGGTGCTTCCACGATGCAAAGGTTCATATCCAAGATAAAGCTAGACAAAGGGAAGGAGGAACTGATGATTCACAATAAAGAAGAAATGGATGAAATATTTATAGGGAGTGTATGTACTGAACCTTACTATAAGGTTCATTTTAGGTTTTACAAGATACATTGTAAATGTGATCTTAGGATCAATTTTGGATAAAGAAGGTTAACATTTTGTACTTAATACTTCTGTTATAAAGTTGTGTTTAATGCAAAATATAATGGTACAACTTTCTTGTCATATAGTTTGTATAGAATATGTCTTACCCTGAATTAGATATATGCCTCTTCATATCTTGCTAAACAAGTTATGAAATAAAGGAACCTAATGAATGAAAACTCATATATGGTGTAGCATAAAAGTTTAAGCCACATTTCCAAAGCTAGGATAGAGAGATTGATTGAGGAAAATATTCTCTCAATTCTAGATTATGATGGTCTGGGAGCGTGTGTTGACTATTGCAGGGGTAAGTTGACTAATAAAGATATTGGAGTCAACCCATGCTTCTAACTTGTTGAGTCTGATATATACGGATACCAGAAGACCTTATACAGTTGCATTGAGCAATTCCAAATGTATTTTGACATTTGTTGATAATTATTCCCGTTACAATTATGTATTCTTGCTTAAAGAAAGAAGGATGAGAACTAATTAGAAAAATCAATTCAGAGTGTCAGATCTAACCGTAGAGGAGAATATCATGGCAAACATGGTGTTTCAGGACTTGAAAAGTTTCATTTGTCATATATATGGAATCGGTTAAGAGAGTGACTTGATTCACTATACCAAATAATCTTGAGCAAAATGATGTGTTGCCGAAAGGCATAAACGCACCCTAAAGGACTTGAAGAAGTCAATGTAGAACATTACTAATTTACTTGATTATCTAGAAATGTGAAAACCCATTCTTACTCACACTTATATGTGGAGCTGCCCTACCAAGGTGGTATAAACCTTATAAAGAAAAATTACATGCTCATTATGTTCATTGCTATTTAGTAAAATATCCTGACCACTCTAAAGGCTACAGATCTTGTTGTAGAGGGACCAGAATGGTAGAATTACAAACATCTAAGTTTCTAGAATATGATGTCTATGATGATGGCGGGCCCTTTCAGATGATAATATGGTGGATACTATAGTTATTATGTAGTCACCACTCATACAATTAGATCCGACAGATCTAGATCTTTGTACCGTGCCTGTACATAAACAGGAACCCATACATGTACACACAGAGGTTCCTGGGGCTACAAGATCTAATACAGTTGTGAAAATCCAGTAGAGTGAGATAACCTGTTATCCCATCAGATAACATAGTCTATTAGGTTAATAGGACTATGATATTACACTTGTTATGAATCCAGTTACTTTTACAGAAACTATTTCTAAACCTAATGCGGAATTGTGGTGGGTTACAATGACTGATGAGATGCAAGCCATAATGCATAGTAAGGTCTGGAGCTAGTTAATTTTGTTACGGAATTGCAAACCTGTCATTAGTAAATAAAGTTTAAGACCTAAAGGATTTCAAGATAAACTTCAGCTATTTATGGACTCGCTCAGTTGCTTGATGATTCACTTAAGGAGAAATGTTAACTTTAATGTTACTTTTCTCTTATATCCTCGAAGGATACATTTTGAGTGACTATGACAATTGCAGCTCATGATGATATAAACTTACATTAGATGGTTTTCAAAACCTATTTCCTAAATAAAGACCTTTATAAAGTGGTCTATATGGTATAACCTGAAGGATTATAGGATCCAAATAGAACTAACATGGTTTGCATGTTATGCAAATCAATATATGATTTATATTAAACCTCCCAAAAGTGAAACCTCTCAGTTGATGAGGTTGTTATCTTTTTCAACTTCATGGAAAATAAAGTCAAAAAGATGCTTGTACTATCAGGTCAGAGAAGCAAAGTTATCTTCCTATTACTACATGAGGATGATATATTAATCACGTCAAATTACTTGACAATGTTCTATGAGATTAAGCAACTTTTGCTCAAGAACTTTGACGTAAAAGACCTTGGTGTAGCATCTTTTATCCTAGGTATTTAGATTCACCAGGATAGATCTTAATACTCAACATACCTCTCACAGAAAGCATACATTGAGTATATGTTACAAAGGTTTAATAGGGTTAACCATAAACCTATCGTAGCACTTATCTCTCATAGTGAGAGATAATCTTTGGCATAGTATCCGAAGAATAAATTAAAGAGGGAGATTATGAGGAATGTTCCGTATTCTAATACTTAACATCCCATCACCGATGGGAAGGGTAGAATAGTAATTTTGAGTGGTCCATGGGTATTTAGAAATGCCTTTACATGTTCATACATAATCTAGCATCCGCATACATAAGAATAGTGAATTTTGCACATGTAATGATTGTACATGCATTCATGACATTTCCC
>JAOSBN010107520.1:0-10971 GCA_027563595.1 Erythroxylum suave
TCTTTTATTCGCAATTGATGATAACCTGATCTCAAGTCTATCTTGGAGAAGACTTTTGCTCCTTGCAGCTGATCAAATAGATCATCTATGCGCAGAAGAGGATATATATTCTTGATGGTGATATGGTTGAGCTTCCTATAATCCACACACATCCTCATGGATCCATCTTTCGTTTTCACAAAAAGAACTAGAGCTCCCCAAGGTGAAGAGCTAGGCCTAATGAAGCCTTTCTCCATTAGCTCTTATAACTGCTCTTTAAGCTCCTTCGATTCTACCGGAGCCATTCTATAGGGTGGAATGGAGATTGGTGCAGTACCTGGAAGAAGCTCTATAGTGAACTCGATCTCTCTATGTGGTGATAGTCCTGGTAACTCCTCTGGAAAAATATCTGGAAATTCCTTGACTACTAGAATATTTTCTAACTTTACTTCATTTGCTTTCGTGTTTACCACATATGCCAAGTATGCTTCATACCCCTTCTTCAACATTTTCTCTGCTTTTAGAGCTTAAATAAATTTAGGTGAGCTTGCCTTTCTGTCTCCCACAACTAGCACCTTTTCACCCTTGTCTAGCACAAACTCTACCATCTTCTGTCTACAATTCAAAGTAGCACTATACTTTTCTAAAATGTCCATGCCCAAAATCACATCCAATCCCTTCATCTCCAATGGTATTAAATCTACCACTAATTTTGCCTCACCAATACATACTTCACACTCCTGATAAACATGACTAATAATAACATACTGGCCCATCGAGGTACTAACCATCAAGGGACCATCTAATGGACTCAAAGTTCTATCATGCAAAATCATACTTGTAGAAATAAAGGAGTGGGTAGACCCCAGATCAACTAAAATAATAACATCGTCAAGAAATAATTTAACTATACCAGTTACAACTTCTAGAGCTGCTTCTGCTTCCTCCCTAGTAATTACAAATACTCTAACTAGTACTTGCCCCTTCGGTCTTCCTAGAGGATTAACCTTCTTAACTGTACCAGAACTTCCCACTTCAGTTGCAGACTTAACTTCCACAGACTCAGCCCTCTTTGATTCTTGTCTCTGAGTTCCCGCTTGTCTAACATATTTTGGACACTCCTTAGCCATATGCCCTCTCTCTCCATAATTAAAGCAAGCTCCAATGAGTCGATAACGTTCCCCTTTATGAAATTTGCCACAGTGGTCACATCTTGGATAGGTTGGCTTTTTCCCCTCTCCTCTTATACCTCTTCCAACAGTCGAGGCTTGAAGCGAAATAGTTCTCATCGGTCTAGGTCTACTCAAGCCACAGCTTCGAACCTCAGATGGTGTAGGGAAAGTCTTGGTACTCCTTCCTAGCACAGGCATGCTACCTCCCCTGCTTAGCTGTTCTCTTCCCTTTCTCTTTCTGTTCACTATTCTCCACTCTTAATACAACTTCTACCAATTGTTGAAATTTGCGAAAATTTTATACGACCACTTTCTCTCTGATGGCCAAATGCAAAACTGCTTTAAATCTTTGACACTTGGCTGCTTCACTCATCATCAACTCGGCTGCATATCTGGATAACTGGATGAACTTGTGCTCGTACTCACTCACCGTCATCTCCCTTTGAGTGAGACTAAAAAACTCCCTCTACTTTTATTGGATGTATACCTCGGACAGATATTTCTTCTTGTAAGCAGCTTGAAATCGGCCTATGTCAACACCGGCGACTTTAACTGGCTCCCAGGTATGCTTTTCCACCAATGCAGGGCATCCCTCTGTAACAAGCTTGCGGCGTACACAATCTTTTCTTCCTCTTCACAATCCATCTGCTTCAATACTCTCTCTGTCTTCCTCAAACAAGTCTCAGCTTCCTCAGGATCAGTAGTTCCGTAAAAATCTACGACGCTATACTTCCTCAACTTATCAAATTGTCTTCCTTTCTTGGATGAGGCTGGAGTAGACGTGGATGATATCTGACCCATCGCTTGTACAAAAACTTGAGAAAAGGCTTGAAGCATTCTGGGATCCAATGGATTAGGTGCTTGTGTTTGAGGGAGGGACGATTCAGGCATTTGGGGTAGAAAGGGCTCGCTATCTTGCCCTATCGTTGCCTCAGCAATCGCTTGGGCTCTTGACTCATCAGTACCCTCCTCTGTCGGTGGAGAATCAGGTGCAGCAGATCCTTGCAAAATTCCTCGAAGTGTCCTTCGACAAAGTGGCATTTTACTCCTTCAATAAAACACTAACATTTATCTTACATGCGATGTCGTAAATGTATGTATGATATGCATGTCACTTTATGCAATCAATCAATTTAACACAATAACAATTAATCACATAGCATAATAAGTCATAACATAACACATACGAAGGTAGGAATCCTTAAAAATCATGGGCTCTGATACAAAAGATGTTGGCCCGGGTCTCCATATGGATTTTATGGCAACTACGTGCCACCATTGGGATTTATTTGAAATAATAATAAATATATTTGGGAATACATTTAAGTTTAATTAAAGTCTAGACAAGGAAGATTTATGGTGGGACTTTTCTGATATAAGTAAATAGTAATTAAAATGTTGTAGAATGATTTTAGACACAAAATTAAATTATAAAAAAAGAATTAATATAAAAATTAAATAATAATAAAATAAATAAATAACAGATAATAATTATCTTAAATAAATAAAATTCATAGGGGAAGTAAAAATAATACCCAACAATTTAATGAAAAAAATTATCATAGCAAAAGTGAACAAAGATTAAATAGGTTTGGGTGTTAAAAGAATTAATTTGCAATTTAATTTAGTAATGAACCATCTTAATTCAAAAGTGAAGAAGTCACAGGCGTGACTGTTCATTGTCACGCTTGTGACAAATAAAAACAAAAAGGCATTTTATTTAATTTAATGGCTTGGAGAGAAAAAAGTCACGGGTGTGACTTTTATCTCTCACGCCTATGAGAGGGAGGCAAAAACAGAGACGTCGCCATTGTGCTTGAGTCTGTCTGCAACATATGATGAACAATAGTAAGAAAAAGAGGGAAGTCGCGATCGTGCTGTGTCACGATCGTGACTTCTATTAAATTCTGGGACTGTCGCGATCATGCTTCGTCGCGATCACGGCTTCCTAGTTGAACACCCTCACTTCGAAATAACACAACTTTCAATCCAAAAGTTTAAAAATTCTCAAACTTTATATCGTTGGAAAGCAAAGAAAAAGATCTACAACTTTCATGCAGATAATTTTGTCTAATTCAGCCTGTGTCGATACAATTTAATCATTTAAGTAAAGATTACCATTTCAGTCAAAAAAATTGTGCACCAATACTACTATCTTATAAAGGCCATAACTTTTGTATCTAAGGTCCAAAAATTTTAATCTTTATACCATTAGAAAGATAAAAGATTAATATACAACTTTTATGAAGAGCACTTAGTCTAATTCTACCTATATCAATGTAGTTTACTCCTTAAATTTTCAGATCACATTTTATCTTATTCTCTATTTTCCATTCATCTGTTCACACACATTTCTAATGCAAATTCCAAAGGTCCCGAACCAACATTCAATTCCCTACATACCAAAACTCCTTTGATAAACAATTTACTTCAAATAAGTCCATCCAAAGATCTCCCAACATTCAACACAAAGCCAACTTAACAGAAGAAAAAGAATTTGCATATATATATCTATACATACATATATCAGAGAAATTTTTGCTCTTTCACTGACAATTTCCATTGTTAATTTGCAACAGCAAAGTTGATACACATCTTCATACTTCATATCAATATCATAATTACAAAATACATACAGAATTGTTTATGCTGATATGCTTCTAAGTTCACCAAAAATTGATCCTCACTAACTTAGTTACAAAAGGTCTGGAATTCTCGGAAATTGCCAAAACTTTGCAAAGGCTTAGTTATGATCTGCTGATTCTTCACCTGAGGAGTAGAAAATTTATGGGGTGAGCCGGAAAGCTCATTGGCTAATATGTTTATAACCAGTGATAATGAACTACACACAAACATATATGAATTACTCGTATAGGCATACTTGTCTTAATACAGCAATGAAATTTCAGCATTCACAATTCCAACTCACATCGACATATTGGATGTAATTTATCATCAAAACATAACACTCAAATTACATCATAACTTGACATATCAAAATGCAATGCACAACACAATGGCTCGAGAGTTCCGCGGAACAAACGGAGAAACCGAAGTTTACACCGTGAAATGAAACAAGTCTGATTTCTCAGGATCTCATGGCCACAAGCGGGTAGCCGGGAGAAGGCTACGGGTCATCGTGCATGAGACTAACGAAACGGATTCCTCTCTTGCCCACATTATAGGTTTTTCAAAGCTCATTCATTTCATAATATATTCATGCTTATTTAATTTTCTGTTTTTCATTCACACAAAAGTAACAAAATTCTTACAAAGCAATATGATATACATTCACGGAATATCTTTCCCACATTTACAATGAGTAAAACAAACATATTAATCATACATACACACAATTATTTTAGCTCATCATCATAAAACTATAAACCCACCTATTTATTTAATACTTCCAAGAGTCAAGCTTGCTCTTGACGTTGATATTCTTGATTCTTTAAAAACAAACATATTTCATTTAGTCAACACACACATAAAGCTTTCCTTAAACCTAGCTATCTATGAACGAGCTTAAGCTTGATCTATTCTTACTTTCTCTAACTCAAGGAACTAAAACATACTTGGGTTCACAAAAGAAATCTACGAACATAGTTTTCTTGCTCCTCTTCTTTTCTCTCTTCATTTTTCGTGGCATAATCTATCTTCTCTATTTTCTCCTTCCACTAAAGCAAGAAGAAGAGTTAGGAAATACCTACTAATTTTCAGCTGAACACTCTTCTCTCTTCTTTGTCCTATTAACTTAAGACAAAATTTTTTATTTTCCAATTTTGCCCTTCCTTATAAAAGCAATTTCCTACTAACTCGTTCACTTTATTTTAAAATTCATAATATACCATGTTAAACTCCAAAAATTTCTAATTCATAAATTCTAATTTATTTTCATACTTGACAATTTAATAAAATAAATAAATAAAATAGAATAAAATATGAATATAAAAATCCTAAAAAAAATAGAATCCAACAGTCAAGGCTTCGGACATGTTTAAGCGAAGTGTGCTAACATCTTGAAGAAGAGAAAAGGAAAATCCTATACTAGCACTTGGAGTGAGAACGAATCTTGAAGTGAATATGGAAGAAGATGTGAATAGTGTTGCTTAGTTAATTTGTACAGCAAAAGCCTAGTTACTTGCTTGACAGCAACTGAGAAGGAAGTAACTGAAGATCGGAAAGGGAGTAAATCGAAAATTTTTGAGATAGATGTAGACAAATCAGCTTAAGGCTTGATCTTAAATTATGACAGTGGTGAGAGTGGTTTAAGTGATAAAAAGGAGAAAATTTATGAGACTTACAAATTAATGTATAAAAATGGGTAAAAACATGTAGTAAGAATAAAAGGTTGAAGGAAGAAAACTTCTCTATGAAGAATACTATTTAAGACTTGAAGAAGAAATTGATGTCAACTTTAGATGAGCTTGGATAAGCTAGACTGAAGTTAACAAGTACTGAAAAGGGTTTGAGAATGCTGAATGGAGGCACAGAAAAGTTAGAAAAGTTGATCAAAATCGATAAGGTTAAAGGGGATCTTCAAGGCACTGGTTACAAAGGTAAATGTTCCAAGGTGAATGATGAGAAAGATGACATATCCAGATCTGTCCAAGAAGAAACTTCAAGGAAGAATCAAAGGTTTGTACCCATATGTCATTTTTGTGGAGTTATCGGGCAATAAGGTCGAGATGCTACAAGATGTTATAAATGATTTTTCAAAGGAGTCAAAATCGAAAATCTAGACACTCTCCATTAAATTTCCATTAGCAGCCCATGGTATTAAAGCACACTTAGATTAGAAAGGATCAATTACAAGCATAAAGACTTTGTGAAGGAAAAACAAGAAATTGCCTATATTCACAATTAGTTACTGCTTCTGAAGAAACTGTTCAGACAGAAGATAAGTTAGTTACTTCAGAAGAAGAAATCGATGACAAAGATAATATGACAAGGAATAAGGCTAGGTTTGAATTTCTTCGAGAGGCACAGGGACTATGTACTTTACATTTTTTAAGTATTTTTTGTTATATTAAAAAAAGGAAAAGTCAAAAAAATTGTCTTCTTTAGTTCTTCTTTAATTTTTATATTACCATTGTCGTTGCATCTTTTTAGTAGCTTGCATTGTGACTTTTATTTGGCTCCACCGAAGACGCTTCAGCTCTCTCATCAATATGGGTCTCTCTCTCGGATATCTCTCTCTCTTTCGGGCATATTTCTCAGTGTTTTGGATGATGGTAAATTGTCATCTTAGCATATATATGATTTTTCCACTGCACCTACTGTTGATTTTTATGTTTCTTTATTAGTTGAGATTGATTGTGTTGAAGGCATTCTTCATTTTGACACTGTTGTCTCAAGGGGGAGTTATTAGATTGTTTATGGTGATAGTTCCATTCAGGGGGAGATTTCAAGATATATGTGTGACTATTTGTTTTACTTTTTGCCATCTTTTTCTCCTAAGAGGGAGAAATTTATGGGATTAATGTTTCTTTGGATGTTTCTTGAACTTAAAGAACTTGATGGATGCTCTTTGGAACTTGATGTTAGATTGAGGGGGAGTATTTGTTATATGAATTATGAGTTTGACACTTATATGTCCAATTATGCTATTCAAAGGGAGTTTCTTATTATGACAAACAATGCCAAAAAGGGGAAGATTGTTAAGACATACGGTATTTATCTTATTATTGAATTTTGTATTTTTGCATAATTGGACGTAGCAAATAATTCAGTTTCACATCAAAATGGATTGAATTTAAATTGGGCACAACTGGCTTGTTAGATTTTTGGATAATGATTCAGTTGTGATAGAATTCTATTTTAAGTGGGATATATGAAGAAGATAACAATTTTTTAAGTGGGTTGAAATGATGTCAAGGGATTTTCTTTTTTTTAGAGATTAGGTGTGGTTAGTTATCTAAAAAGTGAACGTGTGTGTGAAGATTTTGTGATTGATGGATAAGATTTGTAGCTATTTGGATGTGGGAAGAACTTTACCGTGTGAAGACTCCTTAGTGAATTACGTTACATTGCCTAAATGAGTCTTTGACTTTGTTTCTTCCTTAGGTTGTCATCATTGATGTTTTTCTTATTACTGTGAGTGTCTACTGCCATGATTGCTTTTTGGGTTGGGGTGTTGTTGATGATTTTGTTGGTGTAGCTGTAATTGTCCTTTGGCTTTTGCATGAATAAATCATGTGGTAATGGAGTGCATAAAATTTCAAGGTAGCAGCAAATTGGGTAGCTAGTGTCATTGGTGAACAACTATCATATTAATCTTCAGAAGAGCTGAAAACTTTGGAAAAAATGACCACGGTAAAATTGAAAAGTTTGCAAAACTACTACCCGCTACAGTTTTTTTGTGGCATATCCAACTCAAAACTCGGTTGATGTAGTACCTAACTATGAGATAAAAGAAGCTAAAGATCTCGTATTTTAACTTTTCAAAAATACGTTAAATAATTTTATATTCATTATTTATAAGATTATGTTATCATACAATAACATTTAAGTGTTGTTGATTTTCTCTTAGCAAAAGATTCGATCATTTTGAATAATAATTTCATCTAAAATTTTTGCAATGATAGGCCCCTATCCTCATGACTAGGTGACCTACCTAGTAGCCCACGAAAGCTCTTCAATCAATATTTGATCAAACTAGAAAGTTCCCATGGAGCTAAGCCTTTTTTCTTTTTGTTCAAAATATTTTGACTCAATATTGGAAGTATAAGCAAGGGAGATTTTCACAGGAAGCCTTAGTAAAAATTTTGAACTTTTATTTAAAAATTTTGACAGCATAATAGCTACATTTTGATAAAACCAAAATTTTCAAAGTGCCTATAAAACATATTCAAAACACTTTAATACACAAATGAAAATCTCCACTATAACTTCTAGACTTTAAGTCCACTCAAAAGAAATTTCAAAAGGTTCAACCATGTTCATGCATTAACCTAAAAAGCATTTATATACAACCATGTTTCCACAAAACTATGTACATAATAGGTTCATGAAGATGAAATACAAGTGAAAGACAAAAAAAGAATTGCCTACACAACAGCACATGATGAAGACAGCTATTTAAGTGGTGGAGTTCTGGCTACTGAAGTCCCTGAGAGTGAACTTGGAAGGTTATAATTTAAAAACAGAAAATAAATGGTGAGCTAAACGAGCTTAGTGAGTATTATTGGTTTCCATTCAAAACATTTATACAAATATTAACCTCTACAAAAAAAACAATTTATTTTCTTTTCAAGTAATAACCAATGCTCTTACAAAACATATTCTTTTCTTTTTATAAGATCAATGCACATGTAAAACAAAACCTACATATTTTTTTGAGATCAATTTTCTCTTTTCTTGTAAAGTAAACAATGATGACAATTAATACTTTCATGAACTTTCTTTTTAAAACATAGTCCATCACTAATTTTCTTTGTCATCTAGTACCCTTAGGTGTAAGGCCATGGAGCTAGTTCTGTATCGCTTACCTATGCCTGGTTAACTTCTAGTAACGAAGCTGGTTCTACATCGCTTACCTACACCAGGTTAACCACTATATAACAATTGTTATGTAGCTAGTTCTGCATCGCTTACCCATAACAATGCTAGCACTACGTACAAATTGGTGGTTAAAGAGCTGGTTCTGCATCGGTTACTTGTAACAGTGCTAGCACAATATATACTCTATACATGCTGAGGGTGACTCATAGGCCATATTGATAGACTCAACACCACCCATGTTAGTGACAGACGTCCCCAAACACTGCCATGCACATTAGGACATACTTTGACTGATATAATCATATGTATAAAGACCTAATAGCGCACCATGAGCTAAATCATAATTAATGCATGAGTGCGCCTCATTTCAATACCAATTCAATTCATGTTCAAAGTCTATTTTCATGATAACTTAAAGCATAAGCAAATTTCAATTCAATGCCAACTCAAAGCATGTGTACATCTCATTGGCTTCCAAGTGCATCCAAATCACAATTTAATGTTAAATCAAATCATGCTCATGTAAATTTGGCTTTCAAATTCATACAACTCTCAGTTCAATGCCAAATCAAAGCATATGTTAACCATGAAAATTGACTTTTAAATTTAAGTAGTAGCATTAGTGAAATTACTCATAAACAGACTTTTCATAGTAAGGTAAAAACCATCTTTTTAAAACAATTTAAAGATACAATCACAGTTTGTCGTTTATCATTAACCACCCTCACATGTTCGATGCTATTCCCTTACTAGTCCTAAGTCTATAGTGTCGAGAAAACTTTATTGTCTTACTCAGCTATGAGGGAGATTGCTGAAGGGTTCTTAAAACTTGCCAAGTACATCCATAGCTTACCACCTTATTCCACAAATTTTATGATAAAGAACTTAGCCAAAATCTTAGCATTTAGTATGAATAAAATTATGTTTTCTTTTCATTTAACCATTGAACAATCTTTGAACGATGTCCATAATTTATACATGTTATCTTCTTTTCATTTAAATAACGTACATGGTGTTATGTTGTCTTCCTTGCATTGAACCATTGAACTATATATAATATATGTGCTGCCATTGAATCACCATTGGGCCACATATATAGTATGTATATGTTGCCAATTAATAGCCATTGAACAACATATACAAGACATGGATATACATGTTGTTTTCTTTATAGGTAACTTGACTGCTTTCTCTCCATTTACCATGTTGTTTTTCTCTTCATTTAACAATGCAATTAACTCAAACATTCACGACATTAGCAAGGGAATTCATGTAATCAATTTAAGCATTCATGTGACCAGCTAAAAAGGAAGGACAAGAGTGGTTTAGCATAACAAAATCAAGTGGTAGTGTGCTTTCCATCATTTCCCTGCATGTAGTTGGCATTGATGAAGATGTTGTCCACGGTTGGAAGCTTAAGCACCATACAGAAATTATTCCTAGAGACAAAAACTTGGAAGATCTATACATGAAGGGGGCAGTTGAAATTTTCCATCATCAATTGTGGTCTAAAGGAGTAGTAAAATGTTGGTGAAATGAAGGTGAAGCAGCTCCTTCATCATCCTCATATAAGTTACATATTGCAGAAAGCTATCCAACACGTTGCATGATTTTTTTCCAACAGTTGTTCATTATATTAGCTCTTACCATCTTTGTTTAATTAACCCATTAATTTCTTACATCAAGTTGTTTTGGTTTTTTCTTGCTAAAATGACACATGTCTGCACCATGTATTGGTCTCACTTATAATGAATTTTATGTCCCTCATATCTACTCCTTCATGAACATGGAAACATGAGGTTTCCATGCATTCTTGTTCCAAAATAATGAGAATCTCTTTCTATATATGACAGTTGCCACTTAAGGCTCATTCACATGTACATGTATTATTTCTTGTCCAAAACAATTAAGTGGTTTAAGAAAAATCTGTCCAATTTTAGTAGGAGTTTCATGTCAACTTATTAACATGTTGCACCCAAACATATAAACATCTAAGTTGGATCGATTTACTTTAAGTGTCCTTAACTATGGCTGATTCTCTCACACTTGGCTTAGTTGGTTTATCTCCTTGTATTTCAGCCCGAAAATGCTTAGACTTTACTCCACAATAATTTAAAACAAGATCAGCCTTAATCTATCATAAATCCATCCGGTCAAATTTATTTTTGGTCCATTTTTATACCAGTCAAATCCAATATTTTTTTATTATCATTTGACTTTAATACTTGTGTTGGATCCCTTTTTTTTAGGATTTTATATTTTTATTTTTATTTATTTTATTAAATTATCAAGCATGAAAATAAATTAGAATTTATGA
>JAOSBN010107551.1:0-10969 GCA_027563595.1 Erythroxylum suave
TTTCGATTCGTCTTCGTTTCGAAATTTTTCGTTATGAGTTTCCGCTTTTTCGGTTGGGGTCCGGTTCTCGGATCGGGCTCCAACATAATATCTGTAGCTTAATATTTCTGACTAAGTATGGTCCGAAAGTCTTTGCCATATAACAATCGTTAAACTGTTTCACAGCTTCTGACCAGAAATTTTGACTTCTTATGCCATGGAATCTCCAAAAGGTTGAAGCTTTTATTTATATTTAAACGGGCACCGATTGCTTCTCAAAATGACCTTGTTTATGTAACACCACACACTATACTGAGGAAATTTTTGTTACTTCGAGGAACATGATAATGTCAAAATTTTATAGTAAGGGAACTTTCTGCTTTGGAGCAAAGGTTGGTATTCATTTAGAAGCAGACGCTGTGGATAAAAATGAAGCTTGAGATTTAGTAAGAACATGGTTTCAATTTGACAGTGTTTCATAGTTTTAAATTTTACTAATTTATATAGGTGTTACATATTTCGCTTTTGTCGTTGATGTAACGGTAAAAATTTGTAGCTTTGAGCCTCTAACCTATAATCGCCCAAGTGTGGACACAAAATCTGCGGTAAATTTATTTTTATCTAAATCACCTGCATAGGTGGAGTTAACACATCCTTTGACAGTAAAGTTTGATCCTCCATGTTATAATGCAATATCAAAATTCCTCTTAAAATATCTTAAGATACTGTTTACATCATTTCAACGCACCCTACTAAGATTCGTTACGTAGCAACTAATCACTCCTACTACATACATAGTTTCTAGTCTTGTACAAATTATGTTGAACATTAAAATCCCCACTAAAGATACATAAGTACTTGAGACATCTACATCTTCTCATATTCATTTAAGGCCAATATTACAGGATAACTTGAAATTAACAAGATGGGGTAGATATTGGCTTACGATTTTATACATTAAAATGTTGCAAAATCTTTTCTAGGTTTTTTTTCTAAGAAATCCATATCTTTATAATATTTCTACATAGATGAATTTGAATCCCTAAAATCTTGTCTACTATTCCTAAATCCTTCTTTTCAAATTTTTAGCCAATTATGCCTTTGATTCTTTAATGCAATCTTTGCAGGGGTGTACAACCAACATGTTATTTATATATAATAACAAGATAATGAAATCATTATTACTAAACTTCTTAAAATATATACAAGAATGTATATTATGTTGTATCCAAAGTACACAATGAAGAAATCAAATCTCTTATACTAACATTTTATGGCTTATATAAGTCTATATAGAAATTGTTCAATATGGAAAACCAAGTTCTCTTTTACTTTAAATTTTTTTGTTAGAGCATTTTTTTCAAGATTTCTATAAAGAAAATTAGTTTCCACATCAAAATGTTCTAGATATAAGTAAAAGATAACATATATTGCTAAGACTACTATGACTGTAGTAAGTCGAATTGTAGGAAAAATATTTTATAGAAGTAAATTCCTTCCATTTTTACATATCTTTTTACTACTAATCTTGCACGATATAACTCCACTTGATTGTTACCATTTCACTTTAATATTAAAGACTTATTTATTACCAATTGTTCTTTTGTAATGGTACAAGTTTTCAAGTTTTATTTTTGTGAAAAGCTTTCATTTTTTTCCCATATCTATTGAGAGGCATTTAGATTTTTAAGTGCTTCTTGAAGAGTTATTATATCTCTATGCTTTGACAAAAGGTATTATGTTATATTTATATTATATAATTTATGTGTCAATTTGATGGTCTTTTGTGCAATATAATCGACAAATTTCTTAAGCTTCAAACTCAATTGATTCTTGAAAATCTTGCTCTAGTGTTGCAACAACAAAAGTCTCTTGTTAAAGTTCATTTTCCACCTATATAGTGTTTATATTTCTTTGTAAAGTGTTGTTGTCTTGTTCTTCCATATGTAATTTATCTTCTACAAAAGTGAAATTGAAAATGAATTTATAGGTAAAAGGACAATACCCCTTCACTCTGCCAGCAAATCCTAAGAATAATTATTTCCTAAATTTTGGAAATAATTATTAATATAATAAAGGGTAATTATGAGAAATCAACTAGCTTATTAATGATGGATTTCAATCTATTAGCGAACATTTTGGAGATAACTTTAGAAATAATGTTGTACCAAAAAATGGGTTTAAAATTATTTAAAGAGTTAGAGGTTATACTTTAAGAATGAGATAAATAAATGTGCTATTGATTTCCTTCAACATCTTTCCCTCACTAAATAATTCCAGAACAACATCAATTACCACTTGTTTAGTATGAGTTTATACTTTATGTAAGAAAAAAGCATTATCACCATTAAGTCCTAGTGCCTTATAAAGGTGTAATGCACGTGAGGTTTTCTCTACATCAATTACAGTGAATGGACTTACTACTTAACATTTTAAGTACAGATGGTTTTGTTAATAATAGCTTTTAGTTGAGACACTTAAGAAGGTGCATCAATGTTTGAGCTTAAAGTAATGGAGAATTAAGAGAAAGCTTATTAATGAATATTATCTCTATAATGCAACTAATTGTCACCATTAATCTTTTAGGCCTTGATAACAAAGATTTGAGAAAAAAGCTAGTATTCTTATCTCCTTCTTACATCCATAATATCTCAAGCCTCTATTTAATTATAGAGTGATTAATCTCAATTGCCTCAGTATAAATGTTCATGGCAAGCTTTTCTTATTCCTGAAGAGTTACATCTTTTGGGGAGTTATAAAGAGAACTCAGAGTGCTTGCTCTTATTTAAAATTTTCAATTCTTTTTTTAATTACTTCAATTTCCTCATGAAAACATATAAGTTATGTACTTAAAACTTCTAATCTTAAGCCCCTAATTATAGCCTCCTCAAATCCTTCCACCTTTACTAAATTATTGTTAAATTAAAATGGGGAACTTCTTTATATATATATTAAGGAGTTGTTAAAGGTAACCTTGCTTTGATGAAATGCCATCAACCATTGATCATTCACTAGTTCTCTATCTAGGTTTTTCTCAAATTTTAATTACCTTTTTATTTATTATTCCAAGTATAAAATTCCCTTTAATGCTCAAATCAATTACTTATATATAATCACTCAGTCTCTTAAATCCTTTATAGAACTTTATATTCTTGAATTTCCTTCCACTTGAAAAAGGTTTATGAAGTTATTAAAGTCATCAATTAACATCCAAGTTTCATTCATTGAATTCCTAATTTCTTGTAGTTTGTTACATGAATGAATGCGTTGAAAAGCTAGAATAAAAGCATAAACAAAAGTGATGGAAATTTTTTATCTTTCTTCTTTCACTTGAACTTTTAGGTAGATAAGTTGGTCAAGTATTATACAGTGAAAAATCTCCATTTTACTTAGATTAAAAGCCACTATGATTCTCCCATTATAGTGGCAATCATAGCTAGAGATGTAGTTCCAATTGCTCTTTAAAAATCTCAAGTTTTCTTTATTATGATCCTTGAATTTAGTTTCCAAAAGACCTATCAAAAAAGGATTAGTATCATTTAAGTAATAAAAAATCATTTGATGCTTATTGAGATTATTTAAATGGCTTGTTTCTCTCTTAAAGTTTCCCCTAGTTAATCTTTGAAATTTTATTTCATTTTCTTCATCTTTAAGAGTATTGATATAGTGGGAACTAGTTGTACTTAAGCCTAGAATTGATTGGTCTTGATAGTTATTATGAATCTTTTCTTTTCCACAACCCTAAGTTTCCTAGGGTTTTGCACATTTTCTAGCTTCTCATTCTATCTATTCTCCCAAGGCTTTGGTATTGAATTCTCAATATGATTATCCACAAGTACTTACATAATATCTTTATGATTCTTTTCTTTATTGACATTTTCATCATCACCATTGTCTTGATTCCATATTTCTTATTGTGGATCCTTCTCTATGAGCTCTAAATACTCACTAATTAGGAAAACTCTCCCTATTTTCTTCTATATTTGTTCTTTTGATGTAGTTTTTGGTTGCAGTTGTAAGTAATTAGGACCTTATCCTCTATGCCACTAAGCCTCAACAGTGGTATCATATTAGGGAGTTTTCAATCAACTTCGACTAAAACATAAACACAAGTATAGTTCACACTCTTCAAGTTTATTATTGCCTCATCCAAATATAATGGTTCCTCAACATAGCTAGCCAAATGTCTTAAGCCTTTAGTGGTCCAATATTCCAGTGATATATAATGAATGTTCAAATATATAAGACTGTGCTTTTGCATGATTTTAAGTATGTTAATGCCTAGTTTCTAGGTATAAAGGAATAGTGGTTTGAAATTGAAATGTTAAGGTCTAGATTCAAGCACTTCTTGAGCTAAGGAGAGTGAACTAAGTTTAAAAAGAAATATATCCTTATCATTTATAAGAACTCCCATTAAACGAAAGGCTTTCTAGTGAAAGTATGCCTAAGAGATGATAGCTATGAAAGAGGGTTTTTTATCCAAGAAGTAGCATAGAAGGGTTGTCTCTCACTTTGCATCACCTTCCTTCAAAATCTCTATGTCAGGAACCACTAAGGCTCTACTTTCATCCAAATTAGGAGGGCAATATTCAAACTTCAAAGACAATGAAGTATTGCCCATAACTTAGCTCTATGTCTTCTTAGTTGGGGCAGGGACTTGGTTAGGAGAAGTTGTGTAGGTCTTCTAAGGAGTTTCAAAACCTTCAAAAAGTGGACAAGGGATGGAGACCTCTTAAGCTAAAAGTAAAAAGATTTCAAGGGAAAGGACCATAAAGCTGTACATTTCTAAAAGTTGTAAAAGATTTTGGTTCAAACTGGACGAAAGTAAGGTTAGGCAACAAGTTAAAGGAGTAAACAAGGAAAGTTTAAAGTCAAAGAGCCTTGAGAAGTTGGAAAAAAAGGTTTGGGAGGTTGAAAAGGATAGCAAGAGATCCAAAAGCATTCTATACAAGCAAATCTTCAATAGTTGGATGCATTAAGGGATGTAGCTAAAGAAGTTAGTGCAAGTTGGTTAGAGCGAATATTAAAGAGATGTTAAGAGGGAAGCAAGAAGGCTAAAAGAGGAAGAAAAGAAGTCAAAACTAGGACCCAAGCTTCAATCAGTAGAAGAAAGAAACAGGCAACTCCATGTGAAAGTTAAAAGTCAAAGTTTCTCTCTCTTTATTGTTATTTGTAATGTAAATATTATATTTTAGATTCACTTTCTTATTTTCCTTAGACAAACAACAAAACACAAAAAAAGTTGAATTAATCATTAAAATATAAATTCAAAGAAAAATTTTGACTTCTTATGACATGAAATCTCCAAAAGGTTAAAGCTTTTATTTATTCTTATGTGACCACCAATTGCTTCTCAAAACGACTTTTTTTATGTAACATCACATACTCAAATAGTGAGGAAATTTTTTTTAGTTCGAACATAATAACATCAAAATTTTATAAAGAGGGAACTTTCTTTTTTGGAGTAAAGGTTGGTGAAAGTCCCCAAGGATTAGGTTTGTGAATGGCGCCAGGTGGCCATGATGTTCTATGGCTCAACCCAATCACAAGCTGACCAACCCTCGGCCAGGGTTGTGGCCCAACAAGCCATGAGCTAACTGGGTTTGACTCGACCCTCCATTTTTTATTTTTAAGAAAAAATTCCAAAATGACGTCGTTTTGTTATGATCCCAACCTTGACCTATAGCCTAACCGAGCTGACCATGGATGATTCGTGGCCCAGTCAACCTGGGCCAAAATCAAGTTGGGCTGGTTTTGACATCTCTATGAAGGATGTAGTTTTTCAAAAATCTCGTTATGTCGTAATTGTTTTGAACTGTTTCTATTGGTTACTTAATACAAAGCAACTGTGTTAATAACTATTAATTTTCTAGAATTAAACCATGCATGCAATAAATAACTCAACAATCAAAATTTGATAATGTAGTTCAGCACACCCGACCTAAGTCTCCGGGGCCCTCACCCAGCTTAATCAACTTTCACATTCATACAATAGTTTTACCTAAGGCTTTACTGAGCCGACATCAAGCAACCCTTGATATTATCCAATTGTACTCACACCCTATGAAAGTATATCACTCCCAATAGTAAGACCACCTCATGTTAACCTCCATAGAGGAATTTTCCAATAATAATTGATAATAAAGATAATAATAAAAACTCAAGTGATTTAATCAAAAGTAACATAAGCAAGGAAATCACTTAACATAAAAACACTCCCCTATATGTGCAGCTTTATCAACTGAAATTGTGGGAGGTTATTGAACAACATCTGCTGTGAACATCTAAAAATAATCATTGGATAGTCCAGGCACAGTAGCTCCTAAAGGTCATCAATCGAATATATGTTTCATGATCGAAACATCCCAAAAATATAGTTAAACAATTAAAAAAATTATTGCACACTTTTCCATCACAAAAATGATGAAACAATTGTCCAAAAATACACGCATTTATGTAGAAAACACAGCTGCCAAAGATAGCTTGAATCACCTATCTAAAATTATTCATATGCATATTTAAATAAATCCTATCTTATTTAGAATTCAACTTTAAGTAGAATTCCATTAAATCCTATCTTATCGAGGATAGAGAAATCATATCCCATGTAAACTTCTTATGACATATGACATATCAAAATTATCCAATTACAAATAATGCCCAAAAGAATTAATTAGATATATTAACAAAGTATCATAACAATCTCTCCCTTTTTTGCATTATTTGTCACATATAAGAAATCCCCCTAAACACGAGAATTGGACACTCCCCCTGAATTGAACAGTTACCAACAAAGCATAAAATATTAGCAACTGAATTAACAAGTTTCTATCTCCTCCTTGGGACAAAAAAATGTCAAATCACAAAATATCAGTAGCTGAATAAACAAAATGCAATCAATCTCAGTCAATAAGGAGCTATAAAAATTAGTCGTAGGTGCAGCAGAAGAGTCATAAACACGTAGTGCAACAGTAAAAGGCCAAGATGACAATTTACCACCGATCTAAACACTAGCCAACATATCATTACTCACATCAAAGCTATCTGCATATGATTGATCAAATTCATTAACCCCAAAATTGCATTCAGCAAATCAAATTCAAACTTAATCAATCTCCCCTTCACATAGACCATATGAAAGCATAATGTTGTATCATCCAATACTCCCCATATCCAAATCACAATAAAATTTTCGCACTAACTCAACATCAAAATGTTGTGGCAGTAAAGAAGCATGTAACAAATTCTTCTTAGTCAACAAAACATCCAAATTAAATTTTTTATACTCAGTTAAATTTATAGGATAATCAAGAACAAACTTGATCAAAGCAAGAGTATCCCATCATTATTGGGTTACCGAGAAGTGAAATTTGGGGGACAAAGTTTGCTCTACTTAGAAACCAATAAGATCAAACAAAATATATGAATTAACTTCTTCCTTGAAAATTTTATCTGTTTTTGCCATCTCTTCTTCAAAAAGTTTTTAAATTCCTCAAGTGTAAAGTTGACAAGAGAAACTCCCCACTATGACTTAATTACAAAGTTAACAGGTTCTATAAACAAAAATTCTTTAGTAATTGTCTTGTCCAGCTTTCACATAATTTTCTAAATAGCTTAGATCTGCACTTGTTCATAATGTCAATAAATTCATTTCTATCAAATCCAGTAAGAAGCAAGACATCAACAGCACTAAAATTTAAGATGTTGTTGTAAGGTTGCTCATTTCTTATGACCTCGAAAAGCATATCACAATAGTACCTGAGAGGAGATACCCTTATCACAATGAAAACATATTTTGTAAGGTGATATAGAAATAATGCTTTCTTTGCACACTTTGCAGGCATCCTTTTTTTAATGCAATGTTCGATTATCCTTCTGTGCCATTCCTCTTTAAAAGCCAAAGTTGTTTGAAGTCTTTTTGGAAGATTCTCCATAGGCATTCCTCTCTTATCGCCTTTAAAATTAGTTGTACTTTGATTTTCACCATACCGTGCTGCATATTACCAAATTACTTTAATCCATTCCCTTCTATGTAGTAATGAAGCATGAAGCATAAGTTCATCCAGCCCACTAGACAAGGCTTCTAATATCTCACCAATAAGTGCACACAAATATATTCTAGAAGTAAATATTTTCACAAAACATCTTAAAGCATTGTTGTCTTTTATGACCTGGAGACCATTATTGTTTAGGCACAAAGCATCCAAACATTGAGGATTATTGCTTCTGTAGAGAGAAAAAAATGCCATCCATTATAGCATCCAAGAAAGTAGACAGAAGATCAGTTGCATCTGAAAGTGGAAAACAGATAGGAACTTTGTGAATCAAATCACTTATGATGGAAGCTGCAAGTGAAAATACACCTCTGCTAAAATCTTTTGCTCTTCTAAAGATGATACACAAGAATTGTGGCAACTCATTCTCCTCAGGTCCATATCTACAAGAAGTGTTCTCAGTGAACTTATATTGTTCAAACTCATATAGCCCACGATATAGAGAGAAACTAGGATAAAGCTTAAAAACCCAATTCATAAAAAACTCAAATCTTCCTACAGATCTCCAACAAAGCATCAACATTTTCTCCACATAACTCCATAAGTCAAAATCTAGAATCAAAGCTCTCAAATCATTAAGCAGAGACTCATTTTCACATCAAATATAATATTCAACAAGTAAAGAAAAGGCCAAACACATACTAACATAAAATAAGCCTTTTAGTGCATCAACACGAAACTATTAGCATGAAACAGGGAGAAACCATAAATAAATTCTTCGGATGGTTTAACATCATCACAGCCTTAAAGAACTTGGGAAAGATATATCCCAATGATGAGCTTGTAACAAAGATTCTAAGATCACTACCAAAGGAATGGAGACTTAAGGTAACGGCTCTAGAAACTGTAAAGGACCTAGAAACTATAAAGGACCTAGAAACTACTTCACTCGATTGGCTATGAGGAAATTTGATGATCCATGAAATCGAGCTTAAGCGAGATGGAGGATCCTCCTTCATAAAAAGGATGGCACTAAAAGCAACTGATGAATTAAACAGTGATGAAAGTGACACTGAGTAGTAAATAAATGGAGATGACAAGTTCAAGTTCATGGTCAGAAAATATGCCTACTTCTATATAAAGAAGTTGATGGAGAAAAGAGAAGAAAAAAGAAAGCTGGGAACAACAGATTCCTATCAAAAGACAGCAACAGTAATAGCAATACATAAAACAATCAAATCATATGTTATTACAGTAAGAAGCCTTGACACACAAGACCTTAAGGTCCTCTTCTTCGAAAGGAAAAGTCAAAGAATAGAAAAAGTTAACAATGAAGTATTTCAAAGAAGTTGAGAAGTCCAAGAACAATGATGCATCTGTAAAGAGTCAGATTAAATCATCAAAATCTGTGAATGAGAGTTTGACGACCAAAAGTATGCCTCTTAAGGATGATCATAAGCAAAAGGAAAGATTAGCGAAGTCAAAAAAATACTTTTCTTGAGAATGATTCTAATAAAGTGAAACAACTAGAAGAAAAGGTTGTTGGTTTAGAACTTGAGAAAGTGAAATGCGCAAGAAAGATATTATCTCTAGAAAAAGATCTTGCAAAGTTCGTTAATGGAAGGAATAACCTTGATACATTACTTGGCAATAGTAAATGCGTTTTTGATAAGGCTGGAATAGGTTACAGTGAAAACAACAATATTAGGCCATATAAGAATTTCTTTGTTAAATTCAACAGTATCTATAATCAAAACAGCAAGAACCTAATATATGGTAGAAATTATAGCAATTCTCATTCATCTGTTTTATGTTTCTACTATGGTTGATATGGTCACATTAGTCATTCTTGTAAATTTCATAAAGTAGAGAAATAATCTCAATTGTATGTTTGGAGACTGAAAGGTCAAGCTATTAACCTGAAAAGACCCATAAAAATGTGGGTACCTAAAATGAGATAATACTTTCTACAGCTATGCTTCGAAACGGAGACAAGAGAAAATCAATGGATAGTTGATAGTGGCTGTTTGAGACACATGATAGGTGAAATATCACATCTCAACTAAATTGAAAGAAAAAATATAGTTACTGTTTTTTTGGGACAAAACAAGGCAAAAGTTATCGAAATTGGTAAAATTGGTGATTCTGACTCTACCTTTATTAATAACGTCCTTTATATTGATGGTTTGAAACATAAACTGTTAAATGTAAGTCTATTATGTGACAATGGTTATAGAGTCATTTTCTATGCTTCTCATTATGAAGTAGTCAATACTCATAATGATAATATTATATTTGTTGGTCCTACAAATCAAAACATATGATGTACTCAACTAGACGACATGTCTTCACATAGTGTTAAATGTTTTGTTTCTCTAGAAAAACATTCATTTATTTGGCATAGGAGATTCAGACATACTAGCATGAGCATTCTATTAAAATTGTCCAAAAACGAGTTAGTAAGAGGACTAGTTTGAAAGCAATCAAATTTGTGATGCTTATTTAAAAGGTAAATAAATGAGAAATAGCTTTCCTCCCAAAAAATATTGTGTCTACTAAACAACCACTTGAACTTTTGCATATGGATTTATTTGTTCCCACTAAGACTCAAAGATTTACCGGTAAACTTTACGGTTTTGTTTTAGTAGATGATTATTCTAGATTTACATGGATTCACTTCCTATCAAATAAAGATGATGCTTTTGAAAAATTTGAGAAGTTTTACAAAAAATTCATTTCAAAAAGGATACTACATTACTTCAGCTCGGAGCAATCATGTAGGAGAATTTGACAACAAAAAATTTGAAGAGTTCTATGAAAAAAATGGTATATCTCACAATTTTTCTTGCCCAAGGACTCCTTATGTTGGGCCCCGATTTGTATTAGGCCTGTTTAATTTAGTGTCGAGGTTTAGCTTGCTTATTTTTTTTCCTATTAAAATTAATTTGGGGTTTTAAGCATAGTGCATGAAATTAAATGAAGGAAATTAGTTAAAA
>JAOSBN010107572.1:0-10969 GCA_027563595.1 Erythroxylum suave
AAACTTGAATATGGTAGTGTTGAGTGACCAATCGTTTGACACGTCATGACCCAGATGATTTTCACAGAAGGAAGATAAAAAAAGTCATTAAGTTTTCAAGAGCATATTAATTGCAAGTTACAGACGGTAATTTTTTTTTAGAAGGAAGTATAAAGGGAAATCCTCTCAATTGGTTCAGAACATCACCGACTTTAGAATACTTTTGAAATCCTCTGAAATCAATTTTTGCAGAACTCTAAAAAAAAAGTTGTTCATTACTCCACTCTTGATATTAAGCCCTTTCAGTTTACATTCTCATCTTTAGATACTAATCTCATTACTTTGAGAAGTTTCTACTGTTTATAGATCACAATGGAGCAAGCAATGATTTATCGAAAACATGTTGATTTCTACTCCTTGAAGAAGAATAAGATGGATATTGAATTAGAAGTTGATGCAGTGGGATGGAAAAACTTCTTTCAGGTCTGTGAAACAGTTTATCTAAATAAAGTTAATGAGTTTTGGAAGAATGCGAAAGTGGTAGACGATATTATAGTATCAACGGTGGATAGATTGTCAGTTATTCTGACACTAGAGCTAATCAAGAAGATCAGTGGATGTCCATGTGTTGGAGCAGAGATGTCTCATAACACTAGATGGATGATTAAAAGCCGTGTAAAGAAGGCACACGTAAATCGACAACTTTAGGGAAGTAGTGACCCAAAGGACAAGAAGGCGTCAAATCTTGTTCAGAAGGCTAGTGTTCTACATATTATACTTTTTCACTGTATTCTACTAAGAACAGGATCAAAGAACGTTGTGTCAACGATAAATGAACAATGCCTGTTCTGTTTACTCAATCATCAGGCTATAAATCTTCCACACCTGATTTTGAGGTATATGATGAAGATGAAGAGGGATTCTAATGCCTTACCACATGGCATGTTGCTAACAAGAATCTTTAGAGGCTGTGGAATTCTTCTTGACAGAGGAAACAGGATGAAGATGAATATCAAAAGCATTATATTATGTGTCGACTATCTCTAGAATGGGATTGAAAATTCAAGAAAAGGAGAATACGACTTCTATGGCGAAAGCAAGGACTGAGGGGGAGCGTATTGTCAGATGCAGCATGAGTGGAAATATTACTCCCAAAGAGAAGAAGAAACCTCATTCCTCAGGAAGAATGGCTATACAAAAAAAGAAGAATAAATCGTTAGAGGTAGCAACTAAAGCTAGGACCATTTTACAAATAGAAGAAAGCCAGGTGCATCTACATGAAAAAAAAATGTCGTTGAAACGAAAGGGAGAGACACTTGATTCTAAGAAAGTTAAAAAATCAAGAAGATCACCAAGGTAATTAACCCTTCATCAAAAGGAATAGAAGAGAGGGAAAGGATTGACTCCTGGTGAAGATTCTTAGAAGGTAGAAAAAGCACCATAGGCTACTAGGTCTTTAGTCTCAATTTTGCAACAACAGCAAGAAAAGTCAACTAAAGAGATAGAAATTAAAAGGAAGTTGGAATTTGAAAGGAAGAAACCCCAACCATAACCACCTTCTAGACTAGTAAAAGAAAATAAGAAGTTGAAGACTAGTCAGAAAGAAAGTACTTTAACCGGTGATAAACAAAAAGAAAAATCAGTTGAACACAGAGTGGTATCTCATAATCCTATCAGAAAAGAGGATTTGAGAATGAAGGTGATAGAAGAAATGGTATCTGTTAGAAGCAGAAGCTCAATCATAATAAGAGAACATGTGAAAAGGATAGTCAAAGTACAAGTTGAACCTATGTTGATCAATAATCGGTTTATACATCTTCTAAATCATGAAGAAAGAAGATTATATGGGATTCTGAGAGATGAAAAGTCAAATCCGTATCTGTTGAAGATGACTAAAGATCGATAAACTATCTACCCAGCTACAAGTAGAACATTGATCAAGATTGTACCAGATGTACAACCTAGAGCTTCAAAAATTGTACGCAATGTAGAAAAAGAGAAACAGAAGATGTACCGTGAAGGAAAAATAGGTGACCTTACAAAAGAGCAGATACAAAAAGTTGCGAAAAATATAGATGAGGCATGCAATGTAGAGCAATAAAGAGGAATCTATATTTCACACCACATTTCAAAAGTATCAGGAAGTCATTGTGGACACTTCACCACAAATGCAACTTCTCAGGTAATTGGAAGAGTGACTAAAGGACAGTACAGAACTAGCAAGGTTGAAGGCATAATTGTCAACTTAGAGACTTTTGTGCACCTAATCATGCACTTTAGACCTTTGAGTTTAATATCTTCAATTAAAGATGTCCTTCACCTTCTTAGAAAACCTATTCCAAAACTACCTAGACCTGATGATCTTGATCTCCCTGAAGGTAAACAATTTTTCAAACCTCCTATTCTGAAAATCATTGAACTAGATGTTTTACATTTAGAAACATTTGTTGTTACAAACTTCTATCCATCAAGTGCACCTCAACAAGTCACTACTATTGGAATGGAAAAAGCAAGTCACTCTCAGCATTGGAGTCAGGAAGCCTTAGTGAAGGAGATTGAAGAAATTCATACTAAAGATGATGACCTGAATGATTCAGTGGGTGATCTACATGAGGAAGTAACCCATTTACAAGTTTTAATAGAAGAAGACATCAAGTTGATCAGATACAGATACAAAAGTATAAGATAGCATATGTGTAATTTGTTTATTGTCTTCTTATTCATTGTCTGAATAAAATTAGTTCATTCACTTTTATCTTTCTAAAATTATGATTATTTGTTATCATCAAAAACGGGGAGATTGATAAGTCAAGAGGACTTCACGATGATTAATTTTGATGACTATCAAATAACGATAATGTTAGAAATAAATGAACGTTTTTTATATGTGTGTTAAGTGTGCAGAAGAAGTGCGAAACATAGAAGAAGTGGAAACACAAAAGAAGTAAAAATATAAAAGAAGCATAGAATACAGAAGAAGCGCGAAACATAGAAGAAGTAGAAACACAGAAGAAGTGAAAACACAGAAGAAGCGCAAAACACAGAAGAAGTGAAAACATAGAAGAAGCGCAAAACACAGAAGAAGTCAAAACACAGAAGTAGCGCAAAATACAAAAGAAGCGTAAAACACAGAAGAAGTGAAAACACAGAAGAAGCGCAAAACACAAAAGAAGTGAAACCACAGAAGAAGCGCAAACCACAGAAGAAGCGCAAAACACAGAAGAAGGTAAATCGCAGAAGAAGCGTAAAACACAGAAGAAGTGAAAACACAGAAGAAACACAAAACACGGAAGAAGCGCAAAACACAGAGGAAGTGAAAACACAGAAGAAGTGCAAAACACAGAAGAAGTGAGAAAACAGAAGAAGCGCAAAACACAGAAGAAGTGAAAACACAGAAGAAGCACAAAACACAAAAGAAGTGAAGAAGCACAAAACACAGAAGAAGTTCAAAGCACAGATGATATAAAGAAGAAGATACGCTAGTACGTCAGACAGTTAGTTAGTTGGAGTTAGTTATAGAACTCAATTAAATAATGGTTATCAAGATTCAAGAAGCAGTTATCAAGAATCAAGAAGCAATTGGAGAGTTAGGCTATAAATACTAATCGTAGTCGAAGATTAGACAATGTTACAACTTTTGAAAAATCATTGATCTTTGAGCTTTCAAGTGTTTACTTAGAAAAGAAAAAATTCTGTAGTGCGATACTAAGAGAGCTAACCCCACTGTAACAAATGCTCACAATATCTTTCTAGTGAGAGAAAGAAAAGGCTAACAGCCTAGAGAGGCTAAGGTAGCAGAAAGAATACTTTGTGTAAGAGACCTGAAGAGGCTTTGGAAGGGAAGAAAGAATACTTGTAATTTGTCGAAGTATAGTGAAATACTCAGACGAACTCTAAGGACTGGATGTAGCCTATGGTTTGGAGTGAGCCAGTGTAAAAATTGCAGCGTCTATCTTTTATCCTTTTACTTTAGTTTATTTTGTTCTTAAACAAGTATATAGAAGTTATTTGCGATTTAAATACGTAACAATTTTTGTATAATTTTTGTGACATTCTTTTAACAAGTTAGAGAAGTTCTTAACAAGATTTATTAAAGATTTTGTATTCATGAAAAGGTTACACAATTCAACCCCATTCTTGTGTATCTAGTTTATTGTACGTAAATTCTATATTAGGTGTGATTTACTTTAGTTACCAGTTATAAAATTGTTATTTACAAGCTTTAAGCTCACCCCCCTTATGTCCCATCTTCAGGTCATGAGCAAGAGATCGAGTGATCGAGCATAAGGGCATTACTCTGAATTATGTTATTTTGTATTTGAAGTTAGTTTTTGTAAAACAAAGCTTTAGTTGCATTTTGAGCAATTCTACTTTGTGTAAATTATATATTTTTGGACTATGATGTATTGTGGTTTGAAATGCCCATTAAAGCTTTGTAAAACTTTTATTTTTTGAATATAATGAAGTATGATTGTGTTTTTGCTCATGACTCTCAAAGTTTGTACATTGCATTTTCAAGCATTCATAAGGGTAAAATTTTGTGTTTTGCATTTTAAGGCAAATCTGAATTGATTTAGGTAGAATTAGGCTAAGTGGCCTTCATAAGAGTTGTATATCTTTTTCGTAGCTTTCCAATGATATAAATTTTGTAATTTTTGGCCTTTGGATTCAAAAGATAGGGCAATCAGGTGGTACATAGGTACCAGACAAAATGTAGGTACCAGACGAAACATAGGTGTAAGATAAAGCAACTTATAGGGAAAATCTGTATTGTTTTAGCCTGAATTAGACAAAGTGTTCTCCATGAAAGTTGTAGACCTTTTTATTTGCTTTCCAATTATATAATGTTTGTAATTTTTAAACTTCATATGTAAAAGATACAGCCATCAGATGACGCATCGGCACCAGACGGAATGTAGATGCCAGATGAATAGTAAGTAAGACGAAGCAACTTCTAGGGAAAATATATATTGATCTAGGCTGAATCAGACAAAGTTGTCTGCATGAAAATTGTATATCCTTTTCTTATCTTTCCAACAATATAATGTTTAGAAATTTTTGACTTCTAATACAAAATCTATGGCCATCATATGATGCATAGGTACTAGATGATGTATAGGTACTAGATGAATAATAAGTAAGATGGAGCAACTTCTAGGGCACATCTGTATCGATCTATGCTGGATTAGAAAAAGTTGTCTTCATAAAAGTTGTAGATATTTTTCTCAGCTTTCCAATAATATAAAGTTTGGAATTTTTAGCCTTCTGATGCAAAAGATATGGCCATAAGACGATACATAGGTACTAGATGAATAGTAGGTAAGACGAAGCGTAAGACGATGAACAATAGGTAAGACGAAGCATAAGAGGATGAACAGTAAGTAAGAAGAAGCATAAGATGATGAAAAGTAAGTAAGACGAAGTGATTTTAACCCTCTAGATGGAAAAATCTTTCTTTAAGGTCTTCATGAAAGTTGTAGATCTCAAAGTCCTTTTCGAAACCGTCCTAAAACCACCACAATCTAATATTTTTAGTGAAAGTTATGCAAGTTGTCCCAAGATAGGTACAGTATGATTGAGGAAATAATCGGAGTTGACTCTTTTAGCCATAACTTTATCATCTAACCTCCTAATGAAGTGATTATTGAACCAATAGATTCTTAACATATTTTTCTATCATTGGTAGCCTTGGTGTTGATTTGAAAAAAAAAATAATGGAAAGAAAATTAGGGAATCGATTAGAAGAGCATGACTTAGTATGAACATACTTTGGCTTTTAAGCATATCTGGATCTGAATAATAGGACAATTTGAAATGTTATAAGAATGAAGATGAATCAGTTATGGCTAATGAGAATCTATGGAAATAACCCTACCAGGAATTATACACGCTCACATTTTATGATACATCCGGATCGCTGGGCTCCGGAAATGGGGTCTAGTATTCTTATGGTATCAGAGTGACTAGGTTTAGGTCCATGATGGGGACTAGGTTTAGGTGTATCCTAGGCATGAAATGAACAACATGCATTTTTTTAAATGAACCTCATGTATTGTTTTACATGATTCGAAATTGTTTTTTTAAAAGCATAAACTAAAAGTTTTATTCCTTTTTTTATGATTTCAATTGAAGGAGTGAATATGCCGCTTCAAAAAAGAACTCAAGGAGCTTTGACTTGATCTGGCTCTCACCTAGGAAGTATGGATGAATCTTATGTCCCCCAAGATATGGGGACACACTCTGCTCATTATTCTATGGCACCTAGTGTGCAACATAAGGTGCCACCGACTCCTCCTCCTATACCCCAAGTAAACCTCATGGATCCATGTTTCTTTGAAGACTTTGCTTAGGCTTTCACATATGCCAAGGGCCAAGGGTCATAAGTTCCGATGCCAACTTCGATGGAGAGGAGAGGACAGTATGATAAGCTCCGTAAGTATCAAGCAGTAGATTTTAATGGTACTACAAATCCGGAAGAGGCTGAAGCATGGTTAAGAAGGACAGAAAGAGTCCTGCTTCAGATGAAGTAGTCTGATGAAGAGAAACTAGATTATGTAATGAGCTTGTTACAGGCAGAAGCACTGCGTTAGTGGGAATCAGTTCCCCACAGTCAAGTTATGTCTCCAGTGTTATCATGGAGAGAATTTGTGGAAGTGTTCAAGAAGAAGTACCTCTCCAAGGTTTATGTACAAGAGAATGCCAGAGAGTTTCTGAATCTCACATAGAGGAACATGAGTATGAGTGAGTATGAGCTGAAGTTCACTTAGCTTTCCTAATATGTGGCCAACATTATGGCAAATGAGGAGGGAAAATCTTGCAAGTTTGAGGAAGGACTTCATTTGGGGATCAAGGAGAAGGTGTTGATCCATAACTTCTGTGACTACAAGCAGTTAGTAGATGCTGCACTTCAGGCCAAAAAACTAGAGAATATCAAGTCTAAAGTGAATAAGAAGAGGAAGACCAAAGAGCAGTCTTCCAAGAAGGGAATGAGTGCTCTAATGCTTGAGAGGAGTACAAAGAGTTTCCACACTTAGAGTGAGGTGGGAAGTGGTGCCCCTAATAAGAACAAGAAATCAAGGGCAGCTTCAGCACAAACCTCAACTGTGGGAGGCAATAGCAGGGTTAAGAGGAGCAGACACACAAACCCTCAGTGTGAGCATTGTGGGAAGTTTCACAAAGGAGAGTGCTTCAAGTTACTTGGAGCATGTTTTCGATACGAGGGGAAGGGACATATGATTAAGAAATGTCCCCAGATGACAAGGCAAGAGGGGTCGCAGTTGCAAGCCCCAAGGAGAGCACAAACAGTGGGAACTAGGCCAGTCACGGAGGTGGACATTTCTGAGGCTACAAGGAAGATTATTCCTCTAGGAAGGCTAAAGGGTTAGGCACAAGTTACGATATTTGCCATGTCAAGAGAGGAGGCCACAACCGCACTTGAAGTTGTCATGGGTATTGATTAGTTATTTAATTCTGAAGTATATGTCTTAATTTATTCTGGCTCCATGCATTTATTTGTTTACGCAAGCATGACATTATGTGGCGTGAATTTGGTGCCATTAGAAGATCTATTGACTGTTAGCATTCCTTTAGGGAGGAAGGTGATAATAAGTCAAGTGTATAGAGACTGTGAACTGGTTATTAAGGGTGCTAGACTGGTAGTGGACTTATTTCCGATAGAGCTAAAGGGTCTAGATGTTATACTGGGTATGGTTGCCAATAAGAAATATTGTGCAAAGTTAGACTATAATTTCAAAAAGGTAGAGTTTGACTTTGGCAATAGAGAGAAGGTGACTTTTAGAGGAGACAGAAGAACGTCGTCACCTAGAATGATTTCAGCTTTGTTAGCTGACAGGATGATGAAAAAGGGGTGTGAAGCCTTCTTGACACATGTCGTGGATACCGATGTGAATGAAAGGAAGTTAGAAGATTTTTTTATTATGAGGGAGTTTCTCGATGTGTTTCTAGAAGACTTACCTGGTTTTCCACCGGTAAGGGAAATTGAGTTTGCCATTAACTTGATTCCTGGTACCATACCATTTCTATACCACTGTATAGAATGGCTCCAACGGAATTGAATGAGCTCAAAGAACAGTTGGAAGAGTTGTTAGAGAAGGGATATATAAGGCCCAGTTCGTTGCCATGGGGAGCACCTGTTCTATTTGTTAAGAAGAAGGATGGGATATGGCGTATGTGTATTGATTATTAGAGACTCAACAAGGTGACCATTAAAAACAAGTATCCTCTGCCATGAATCGATGATCTGTTTGAACTATTGCAAGGAGCAAAGGTCTTCTTCAAAATTGATCCCAAGACAGGCTATCATCTGCTCAGAGTCAAAGAGTCTGATGTAAACAAAACAACTTTTAGGACTCATTACGGGAATTATAAGTTCCTAGTCATGCCATTTGGATTGACTAATGCTCCGGCTGCATTCATGGATCTTATGAATAGGGTCTTCATAGAGTATCTAGATAAATTTGTTATAGTGTTTATCGATGACATTCTGGTTTATTCCAAAAATGAAGAAGAACATGAAAAACATCTCTAGATAGTGTTGCAAATAATGAGGGAGAGGGAACTTTATACCAAATTAAGCAAATGTGAATTTGGCTTTATGAGGTGAACTTTCTTAGGCATGTGATATTGAAGGATGGAGTACATTTTGATCTGAGGAAAATTAAAGTAGTGGTGAAGTGGCATGTACCAAAGACAATTGCAGAAGTCAGGAGTTTTCTAGGTCTGGCAAGTATTATAGGAGGTTTGTTGAAGGATTCTCCATAATAGCTACTCCAATCACCAAGCTATTAAGGAATAATCAAAAGTTTATCTAGAGTGATAAATGTCAGAAAAGCTTTGAGGAGTTTAAATACATATTGACAAGTGTTCCAATTCTGACCTTACCTGTGGGAGATAAGGGTTATACAGTTTACAGTGATGCTTCAAGGAAGGGTTTGGGTTATGTGTTGATGTAGGGAGACAAAGTAATAGCTTATGCCTCATGGCAATTAAAGCCGTATTAGTGAATTATTCAACCTATGCTCTGGAATTGGACGCAGTAATTTTTGCCTTAAAGATTTGGAGACATTATTAGTATAGGGTTCAAACTAGGATTTTTACGAATTATAAAAGTCTCAAGTACTTACTGAGCCAGAAAGAGTTAAATTTGAGACAGAGAAGGGGGTTAGGTTTGCTCAAGGATTATGACCTGTTGATTGAATACCACCCAGGAAAGGTGAATGTAGTGGCGGATGCCTTGAGTAAGAAATCCTCTATAGCCCATGTTCAGACAATTTATCCACCAATGTTGGAAGAGATGGCTAAGCTTAGAATAAGCTTGAAATAGGAGGAACCTAATTGCATTATTGCTAATTTCATAGTGAGACTGATACCTAGAGAGAAAGTTAAGGAGTTACAAGCACAAGATATAAACTTGAACAAACTCCGAGAAGAAATTCAGAATGGAAAAAAATTTGAAGTGGTAGTGAGGGATGATGGACTAATGGTTATAGGCAACTGACTCTGTATTCCAAATGTTAAGGAGGTAAAGGAAAAGATACTCGACAAGGCATACAATGCACCTTATGCTATGCACCTAGGTAGCACCAAGATGTACAGAGATTTGAAAGAGCATTTCCGTTGGAAAGGTATGAAGAGGGACGTAGCAGATTATGTAAGTAAGTGTCTAGTGTGTCAATAAGTCAAGGCTGAACACCAGGCTCTTTAGACAAGTTAAGGTCATTGTCCATTCCTGAGTGGAAGTGGCAAAGGGTGACTATGGATTTTCTGATAGGTTTACCCAAGACCAGTAGGAAGCATGATGCTATATGGGTTATTATTCATCATTTGATGAAGCTAGCCATTTTCTAACAATTAAACAGACTGATTCTCTGCATGTATTGGAAAAGAGGTATATTGATGAGATAGTGAGATTGAGTGAGATTCCAGATTCTATAGTTTCTGACAGAGATCCTCGATTTGCTTTAAGATTCTGGGGAAGCTTACAAGAGGCTTTAGGAACCAAGTTAAATTTTAGAACTGCTTTTTAACCCCAGACAGATAGTCAATTTGAGAGGGCCATTTTGACCATTGAGGGAATTCTCAGGGCATATGTGATGGATTTCAAAGGAGCTTGGGATGAACATTTATCGTTGGTCGAATTTGCTTATAATAATTCATATCATTCGATCATTCAAATGGCTCCTTATGAAGCACTGTATGGGAGGAGATGTAGAACTCCTATATACTGGGATGAAGGAGAAAGGAGATTAGTGGTACCAGAGTTACTTTAAATGATGGTTGATAAGGTCAATTTAATTAAGCAGAGGCTTAAAGCAGCACAAGATAGAATGAAAAGTTATACTATTGCATACTGGAAGGAAATGGAGTATGAAGTGGGTAAGAAAGTTTTCCTTAAGACTTCTGCTTGGAAAGGAGTCATGAGATTTGGCAAGAAGGGTAAGTTGAGTCCAAGATATTTGGGTCCTTACAAGATTAGACCGCTAGCCTATAGGTTGGCACTACCACTGGAATCATCATAGGTACATGACGTCTTCCATGTTTCCATATTAAGGAGGTATAGATCAGATCCCTCTCACATCATTCAGACCACTGAGGTCTAATTGAGAGACGATCTAACTTATGAGGAAACTCCAGTGGAGATTTTGGATACTAAGGAAAAGGTCCTCAGGAACAAGACTGTTCAGCTAGTCAAAGTCCTATGGAAGAGGCCACGTGGGAACTTTTAGAAGCCATGAAGGAGAAGTATCCACACCTCTTCAATGACTCAGGTAAGAATTTTGAGGACGAAATTCTTTTAAGAAGGGGACAAAATGTTGGTCCCCAAATTTTTTTTATTAAATTAAGCATGATTTGAACGAATTCTGAGGTTTTTATCAATTAAGTTTTTGGAGTTAAATTACTATGTTAATGTTAGTAGGATTTTTATTATATGGTTTAGTTGTATTAAAGTAGTAAGAAGGTTGAAGGGTAT
>JAOSBN010107583.1:0-10969 GCA_027563595.1 Erythroxylum suave
AAGCTTATTATAAATAGGCTTGAGCTCTATGGAGCTAGCACTTCATGCTTAACCCTCTCTGTAAAAGTTACAAAGTTTTCTCTACCTATTCTGTGGATATTGTTAGAGGTCGAACACTTGTGTGGCTATGGTGGTTGAGATGAATCGCTTCGGAAACGGTTCGAGGGATGCATCAAGATAAAGATCAAGCTTCGGAATAAGGCACGAATTAAATTTCTGCTTTATTATAATTCATGTTAATTATTTTACAGAATTAAATATATCTTGGTTTTTGGGAAATCAAAAGTCATGAAAAAGTTTAGTGATTATTCCGTAGCAGTCGGGATCAAATCTCGATCCGGTTTTCCAACACAACTTTGGTTGGGGTAAACCTACATAGGTAGCTAATCCTATGATTTATGTTAGGAACGTTATTATGCTGCTCAAAACAAGAGATGGTGATGGTATGGAAGCTTGGATTTCCCTCGATAAAAAAGAGATGGTCCAATTCGAAAACAACCATGAACTTGTAGAATTTACGTCTAGTGATGCAAGCGTTCTTCTCAATTCTTGTCCCTAATGGTTCATTTTTCGAATCATTCTACTTTCCTTAATTTGTGTTCTATGTTGTTTGTATTTCGTTCACCCCTTCTTTCAAGAAATCTACTTGTAATGTTTGCTTGCTTATGTTTGTCATAATAAATTGTCTATAAATTGGTATGGACAACAATTCAAAGCAACAAAACAGCATATGACCTGTTTTCCCACTAGAATCTCAAAGTAAATTGGTACAAACTAGTGTTGTTTAAAAAGCACATCCTAGAAATATCTTTTATCAACTGAATGGAAAATCTTTAGTTCCATTGGTAATCAATGCTGTCTTACCTAAATTTGGTTCTTTTCTATTGGGGCTAAGCTTCTCTACTCTTATATAAGAAGCATGAAGAGAAAAGTGTTAACTTAAGGATTACGATTAACAATTTTGATGATAAGTGGATAATATTTCAAAATTCAAATTGAATTTATTTCCTTATATAATTAACAGTCTTATTCTTAAAGGAAAATAAAATCATAAGAAATACGCTTTCTTTTTTGCGGGAACTTTCATTATGAACTTATCTTATTAGAAATAGTTTATCTAAAAGGATCCTACTAATTATGAAAGTCATATATTAACCCTATGATTACTGGAAGATTTTTGGCAAAGATGACATTGAAGTTATTCAGATATAAATCCATTCAGTTGACTAAAGATGTAAGTGAAGCAACGGTTAGTTGAAGAAATTTACTATTTAAGGAAGAGCAACAACACCTGTGAAGTAACGGGTATACTTAGCCTTTCAAAACATTTGAGCAACATCTATATTCTTGAGAGTTATACCATTCTTATTGTGCCTTAGAAACTAAAATCACTCTATCAAGAGAGAAATTATCATTTTATTTTTCTGTGAGCTTTTAGAAGCTTGTTATACACTTCGAGTGTGGAAGGATGGAGAACCATGAAAATTTTGTACTTGTGAGCTTGAAGAGGCTTGTCAAATTTAATACTCGAATTTTTATAGTGAAACACTCAAGTTGGATACTTGAGGACTGAATGTAGGTTTGGGTTGTAAGCTGAACCAGTATAAATCTACTAAGTCCTTCTTCTCTCTCTTACCTTATCTTTTATATTTCTGCGTTATATTTTGTGTGTTCTTTTTAGTAAGAGGCTCCTTCACTTTTATAATAGGTCCCTTTTATTTTCAACTTGCAAGAGGTTCCTTTTAGTTTTAACAAGAGCTTTCTGCTTTTAAATTGTTTTAACAGGATTCATCAGTCAATAGGCTCCTTTTGTTTAAGTAGGGTCCTATCCCATATAAGGTTTCTATTGCCTAATAGGCTCCTATCATTTAGAAAGCTTTATCGTTTGACAGGCTCCTGTTATTTATATTCGTTAACTAGGATATGTTTTTTCTACGAATTGAAAGTAACATGTGAATTTTTTTTAAGTCACAAACAATTCACCCATTTCTTGTGTTTGCTTGCTTTATCAAAAAGAATTATAGAAGGTTCAAAAATAGGTCAATGATCTTGATTTCAAGACAAACACCTTAAACAACATTAAGGAGTTAATTTGGTGCTATTTGAAGGAAGCCAACCTTTTCTCTTGTACTCGACATGCATGGAGACTAAGTTGAGCCACTACGAAAACCATGATCTCCCAATGCTAGGGATGACAAAAATAATCCGGTCCGACCCATGGTCAACAGACCAGGCCTTGGGCCTGTTGCCTCCAAAAATTTTAGGCCTCGGGTCAGCCTTGAGTTGAGGCCATCGAGCTCCAAACTGAACAAAACAATGTCATTTTTATTTAGAAACAAGATTTTTTAAGTATTAAACAAAACAACATTGTTTTGCATTGCTTTTTCTTACTAAGCAAATGACGTCCTTTTACTTTAGGTTTATTTCTTGCTCTTCACCTCTCCCTTTATCTCATTGTCACGCCCACTTGTTATCTGATTCTCTTTATTGTCTCTCTGTCTTTCATTAGTCACGGTCACAGACACCACCGCTTTGCCGCAGCAATTGCCAGTTGCCACTTGGCCTACACCTTCCACTTCTAGCCGCCCCTCCCCCTTCTCCTAGCACCAACGTATTATTTCATTGTTCTCTATGTTTAACATTTTCTCTAGTTTAATTCCTTAACATTAATAAAATTTACATCTAGTAGTTGAGCTTCGGGATTCCTATTAATTGTTTGTTTAATGGAAATTGATTTAAATGTTACATGAATTAGCCGACTTATTTACTTGGTTTTTTTTGGATTCTTTCATGCAAGTTATATACAAAAGATTAATTAGCAAAATAATCTGAAGGCCTTTTCTTTTCTGAAATCTTAATGATAGAACTTAGTGGTGGAGATAACATTTTTAGTGAATATACGAAGTTTTTCTATTAAAAATTTATCCTCTTCATCAGCTTTTTGTAACGATATCATGTTTCTCACTTGGGCTTCATTTTTCAGTTTCCTCTACAATATCCATTTAACTTTTTAATATGTCCAAATTTGACTTTGATTTAATTTTTTGTGCCCTATTGGCTTCCTTAAGACATATCAAAACAACTATTATTGTCTATGTTATGCTCCTAAATTATGGTCTTGTGGCTTGCAATTCCACCGAGCTAAGTAGTTTTATGAGAATATAGTCCCAAGTTATACCATATATGACATTGATTGTCTTGGTTATTTATTCCATAAATTAATTGATTATGATCATGAATTACATATATAGTAATCATAATGTTATTCAATTATGATTATGAAAATTATATATATTTGTATGTTAATTATTTTAGATGGATGGGTATCTTCTTTCAGTAGAGAGTTGTAATCCAATATTGAAGACAAAATCGAAACTTCTAATCCAATACTAAGTGAAGATTGCGATTCAACTCGAAGTCAATTGAAAAGTGAAGTTTGGAATCACTTTAATAAGACTAGATTAATGGACGAAGTAGAAAAAGTCGAATGTAAATAATGTCAGAAGATGTTGGCCGAGAGTTTAAAAGGTCGAAATCTCTCATTCAAAGAGACATTGAACTCACGTAGTAGAAGAAAGATGATATTGGAAGGTCAAACATTTTAGACCACTAAACTTATAAGAGGGAAGAATGAAATGACTACATCTTATGACAATAACAAATTAAGAAATTTGATGGCTTATATAGTGACTGGTGATGAACATCCATTATCTATGGTTAATACCAAAAAATTTAAGATGTTTTGCAACTCACTATAATTGACCTTCAAGGTTCTAAGTCTGAATACATTGAAGAATGACATTGTGAAGATATATGAGGATAAGAAGAAAGAAATTTTAAGAACATTGTCAAGTAATGAAGGATGAATTGCCATTGCAACAGACATATGGATAGTCAATAATGAACATAAGGGTTATATGGTAGTGACCACACTTTGTGTTGACAATGATTGGACTTTATGTAATAAACTTAAGGTAATTTATATTCTTTGATATTGTTATCATGTACTTTTTCATTATGTTATGATGATATTTATACATGATAGGTTCATTTATATGTCGACACTATATACAAATGAAAGGTTGGCAATCATATTGGGCAACTATTTGATGGATTTTAATATCAACGACAAATTATCCATCATAATAGTCGACGATTGTAGCACAAATGATCTTATGATTGAAAAGTTGAAGAATAAGATACGAGTTATGAGCTTGCTAGTCGGTGGAAGGTTATTCCATTATTCCATATACGTTATTTTGTACATATTCTGAACTTGATTATGAAGGATGAATTTGATATCATAAAAGAAGAAATTCATTTGATTTAGAATTGTGTAGCATATTGGAGTGCAACACGTAAAAGAGTTGAGAAATTTGAAGAAACTGCACAATATCTATGCATTTCGAGTACCAAGATGATGGTTTTAGATTATCCAACCAGATGAAACTTAACCTTCAAGATGTTGGAGTTGGTAGTTTAATATGTTGATGTGTTTACTAGGCCAAGACAAAGAGATTAGTATACTTGCATGCCTACAAAAGAGCAATGAAAGTTGGCTAGAGAACTTTATGCAAAGTTAGAATTGTTTTATAATGCAACTGAATTGTTCTCGGGAACATAATATCCAACTTTACACTATTGCTTTTGTACTATATGTGAGATAAATAATGCTTTATCTGATTGGATATTTGATTTCAATGAAGCTATTTGGGTTACGGCAGAGCAGATGATGGAAAAGAATTCTTGTTAGTATATGGTTAAACATATGGTTGCAGTCATATCTGCTAGACCCAAGATATAAGATGGAAGTGGTTACTTTTATATATAATGTATTGAATGGTGATCAAACCCAAGAGCATGTACATGCCATTAAACAATTCTGGTATGAATTGTTTAATGATTATCAAATCATAATGGATAAAATTTATGATCAGAATTATAGTAGTTCAAGTTGTTCAACTCCAACTTAAATTTTAGGTTTAGGGTCATCGTCTAAAAGCAGTTTATTACTTTTAATTTCAAAATTTATGAAAGAAAAAAGGGCTAGGACTTTGTTGTGATGGAAATAGATAAATATTTGACAGAAGATTGTGCGGCCGAAGTTGAAGGTGTGCAATTTGATATATTATTATGATGGCAGAATTGTGGAAATAATTTTCCCATCATGCAAGTAATTGCACTAAACTTATTAGCAATTCCATCATCCATCGTTGCTTTGAAGTATGCTTTTAGTGCTAGTAGATGGGTTGTTAGTCCTCATCATACTCGACTTTGTCCTTGTACTGTGAAATCCTTATGTGTGCCTGAAATTGGTTAGATGATGAAGATACTGAGAGTAAATTCTTTACTTTTTGAATTTTGTTTATTTTTTATATTATCTTACCTAATATTGATTTTTCAATTTGTATTAATGCAGAGGCGAGTAGTCATACTCATTAGTCAAGTGGATGTTATTTTGATAAAATATTTGAAGATGAAGGTATATTTAATTATTTATTAATTATTCCCATGTTTTTAATATTTCTTTAATTTAATATTACATTACTGAAGACAATGTTGAATAAACAGATGAAGTGATGCAAACTATTGATGATCTTGACTACAACAATTAGCTACTCTCTTAGTCTACCTAATCTCTACCCTTTGCATTCTCCAGTTCCAGTCTCCATTATGATTTTATCTTTATTTTTTTAAATTGTATTGTTTTTGTAAATGATTTGGATAATAATTTTTGTACAATTAAGATCACTATAATTAATGAATTTGTTTTCATCTTATTCATTTTATCAATATACGAAAGTTTTTATATTTTTATTTATTATAAAATCTTAAATTTTCTTAGCAAATTGATATTTGTAACCACAATTAATTGAATTGATCACTTTGATTATAATATTTTTCTTTTGTTTCCTATAATCACATCTCCTCAATTAATGATATCTCAATGAATGAATTTGGTTTCATCTTATTTATTTTATCAATATATGTAAGTTTTTATATATTTATTTATTATAAAATCTCATATTTTCTTAATCGATTGAAATTCGTAATTATCATTAATTAAATTAATCACTTCAATTTTGATATTTTTCTTTCATTTCTTATAATTATATCCTCCTTCATTAATGAATCTGGTTTCATCTTATTCAATTTATCACTATACGTAAGTTTTTATATATTCATTCTGATTAGGATAAATAGAGTCCATATCTATTGTAACCATTATTGTTTGGTTTATATCTAGATTGATACTTATCCTTTAGTTTAGAAGATATAATCCAGACTTATCCTACACTTTTGTAAACTCTATATATGTATCTTATACTCAACGTGAATGAAGTGTATTTGCCTTTTCAAATATCTTTTATACAGAGCCTTTTATGGTCTAACAACCTAAGAAGCTACAATGTCTAATGAGGAACTCTTGTGTCTTCTTCTTTTTCTTTATTGACTACTTATATTTTAGCTCTTCCAAACATCACACATCAACTGTCTATCAAATTAAATTCTACCAATTATCTCGTTTGAAAGGCACAATTCTACCTCTTTAACATAATTATTCCTATATCTCATGATGGTTCATCTTTTTGCCAATCTTTGGATAATTCTTTTCAACTTCATAATGTCTTATGTGTTCCTTCTTCTTGTCAAAATTTGTTATCTGTTTCTACTTTTACTAACACTAATAATGTTTTTGTTGAATTCTTTCCCGATTGTTTCATGATTAAGGATATCCACAAGAAAGAGCTCCTTCATTTAGGCCATAATGAAAGTGGTCTATACTCTATGTTCTTAAATCCCATTCGACAATATTGTAGTCCAGTTATTGTAATGACTTGTACTTTAGAGTAGTGGCTTTTGCGTTTGGGACATGCAAATTATCAAACAGTTTGACATGCTCTTCAACAAAATTAAATTCCTTTTATCGCTCCTAATAAATTGAGTCTTTGTCATGCCTGTAGTGTCAGGAAGAGTCATAAGTTACTTTTTCCGTCTCCCATTTTAAAGCTAAAGGTCCATATAATTTAATTTGTTTTTATCTTTGGGGTCCATCTCCTATTCCTTCTATGGATGGAAACCAATATTATGTACTTTTTTATGATCATTATTCTAAATATTGTTGGATTTGTTTTATTAAGTATAAATCTGAAGTGCTTAGCATTTTTATCAAGTTTTGTCACATTGTTGAAAATTTTTTTGATCAACAAATAAAAAGCTTTCAAGTTGATTAAGGAGGGGAATATGAAGCCTTGAAATCATATTTACTTGAAAATGGAATAACTAAACCTTCATAAGAAGATGGAGGTGCGGAAGGAAAACACAGAGATGTTCTAAAGGTTGGTTTGGCTTTACTTTAATATTCCTCTATTCCCACAGATTATTGGACTTATGCTTTTGATAATGTAGTTTACATAATAAATCGATTGCCTACAACTATTCTTTCTCATTTTAATCTGTATCAAATTCTTTTTCGACAAAGTCTTGATTACAACAATTTGCATGTTTTTGGATGCTTGTGTTATCTTTAGTTACGACCTTATGCTCCACATAAATTAGCACCTCGTTCTAAATAGTGTGTTTTTATGGGATATAGCAAACTTCATAAAAGTTTCTAGTATCTTAATCTTGAATCTAAAAAGTTTGTTGTCTTATGTCATGTTGTTTTTGATGAACAGTAGTTTCCTTTTTCCAAATCTTACATTCCTTACTAGCCACTATTTTTTTACCATCACGATTCACTCATAGTTTTACCTCACCGCCATTACCTCAGTCATTACCTAATGCAACCTCCTTAACCAATTCTAGCTTCCCTATAAGGACATCATCTACCCCACCTACACACCATACATCAACGTCATCTCAACCCTATGCCACACCCACTATTGATGTCCCTTTTATTTCCCTTATTATAAAATCTCAAATTTTCTGAATCAATTGAAATTCGCTACTGTAGTTAATTGAACTGATCATTTCAATTATAATCTTTTTCTTTCATTACCTATTATCATATCCTCTTTTATTAATAAATTTGGTTTCATTTTTTCATTTTTTGTAACTGTAACTAATTGAATTGATCACTTCAATTATAATATTTTTCTTTCATTTTCTATAATCATATTCTCCTTCATTAATGAATTTGGTTTCATTTTAGGCATTTTATCACTATATGTAAGTTTTTATATATTCATTCATTATGAAATCTCAAAAAATTTTAATCAATTGAAATTTGTATCCATAATCAATTGAATTGATTGCTTCAATTATAATCTCTTTCTTTCATTTACTATAATCATATCCTCCTTTATTAAATAATTTAGTTTCATCTTATTCATTTTATCAATATATGTAAGTTTTTATATATTTACATTACAAAATCTCAACATTTTTAATCAATTGAAATTAATAACTATAATTAATTGAACTGATATAAAGGAAAATATGATTATAGGAAATAAAAAATTATTGTAATTAAACTCAAATATGATAATATGAAATAAAAAATTATTGTAATTAAACTCAGTTTAATTACAATAATTTTTTATTTCCTATAATCATATTTTCCTTTCATATTTTCCTTTATTAACAGATTTGGTTTATCTTATTCATTTTATCACTATTTGTAAATTTTAATGTATTCATTCATTATAAAATCTCAATTTTATAATTTTGTTAATCAATTGAAATTTGTAACTTCAATTAATCAAATTGATTATTTTAATGTAATCCTTTTCTTTTATTTCTTACAATTATCTTCAATCAGGTCAGGTTATCACTAGTTCATCTTAGTAACACATATAAATTGATTATAGTATTCATCAATTCTTTAAAAATAATTTATTGGTTATCGGTTATTCACTCGTTCATACAATTTTTGTTAAAATATAAACAACATTATTATCTATTTACTATTAACACAACCTATAAAAAAGGCCTCTTGTATATGTATATAAAATAGCTATATTCTCTCAATTTTCGCTATAATAATACGGATAATAGTATTTGAAAAAAAGTAAGGAACTGTTCTCTGAAATATTGGGATGCTTTCCTTCTTATTTAAATACATTTTCCTAATAATGAAATTTTCAATTAGTCACTTACATCCAATGTTTTAAATATGAAACTGGAATTTAAAATGATAAGACAAGAAGTTCGAGGTATAAAAAGTTCAGCCAAAATTAGTCTGTTATAAAATTGACTAAATATAAAATAAAATTAAAAGTTTTGAAATATGATTTATAAAAATTATCTTTATCCATCGAAGAATTTGAATAAAAATTAATTAATTAATTTTATTGATAAGAAGTTATTAATTTACAAAAGTTGATCAATTAATTAATAAACTGAATGATTTTTAACAAAGTTATTAAAACAAATCGAACTAAAAAAATAAAAACTGAACCGAATAATTTGATAGTTTAATATTTTTACAATTGAAACGATAAAAGCGATTACATGTTCACTAGTTCTATAATTATAGGCAGAGACAAAGTCCACTGAGGAGGCATAATCACTGTTTTTATAGTTATGTGGTTTTAAAATTATAAATGGACATAAAACTAACAAAAAATAATAAAAAGAGTTTTGTGACAGTCAAACATTATTACAAGATAAAAAGAATATTGAAAAAAAGTTACACCATCAGGATCTAATGTACTATTGTGCAAATGGAGGGTGACTTTATGACTTTTAATTTAACATAAATGAAAATGATAAGGAAAAGATTAGTACTCAGCTTTGTGTGATGTTCTTTTTTTGACGAAGTAAAATAGGCTACATGATTCTACATAAACGAGACAAACCATGAACAGACTACTGAAACGAAATTAAATGTCTATTTGAATGCGTTAGCACCATTGGCAACAAACACTACGAGTAATTGGAGTAGTGTGACGAAATAAAGGAAAATTAAACGGAGTTGAACGAGTAAGCATGTAAAAAGACAGTTTCTGTAAATTATGAAAATGGGCTGGGTCAGGCCCGAGCCACTCCTGATTCAATCCGGCCTAACCATAGGTTAAGTTGGCCTGTGACCCAAAAGATAGGGACTCGGCAACTCGTGGCCCAGCCTGACCATGAGTTGACCGGCTTATAGCCTGACAAGTTGTACTAACTTGATTCATCTTATATTTTTTTAAAAATAAAAAAATAATATTATTTTTTAAATTACGGTCAGGCCATAAAAAGAGGCTGGCCTACGCTCTGTCCATGACCTGGCAGGACCAATCAATTTTGGTCCATGTATTCGTTGTGAGCTTTGGAGCCTTCAAGGCTTCGACACTTGTCAGAACTACAGCTCACCTTACGGGCATCTTTCATGGACCCATGTACGAACGGCATCAGATTGTCTGTGCCACAAATTGTGTACCTGTTCTGTTCTACAACAAATAGACTGCTTCCACTTTATTCTTGCCTACCGATGCCTCCTCTCCCCTTGGATTTTGTTCCGTAGAAAACAAAGCTGATTCATAAGTCCTGTCTTTTTGTTTTAACTTTTTATGCAAGAAGATTGATGATAGTAAGTTGACATATAGAACGCTCCTGATCGCTTCCCAGTCCATATCCTCACGGCAGCACCTCCTCCAGTCCGCTTCCCGGAGGTGTGACATCATCTCCGGCGAAAGCTTCTACACCCAGTAGATTCTTCCGACGACCATTTCCTCCGCAGGTGTGAGCTATTGTTTGTAAGTTGTTAAGATGGTATTATGTTGTTTGAAAGTTGTTTCAGGTTACGTCCATAATTCATTTTTTCTTTGTTTCCTTATATTACACTCTCTTTACTTTTTGCTTTAATTAGACCAGCCTACCGTAATCTTGCATCTTTGAGGAATCACATTCCTGATGTACCAATATTGGCTTTGACAGCAACTGTTGTTTCGAAGTGAATGTAAAGATGTTTTTATTCAAGATGACTTGGTTTCTTGTCTAGACTGGCCTTCGATCCTTTAGCTCATAGCATTAGAGTAAT
>JAOSBN010107594.1:0-10968 GCA_027563595.1 Erythroxylum suave
TAATTCGTGCTTCACCCTCCCTAAAGTTAAGTAGAGAATCAGAATATAGTTGCCTTGTCCTTGCTGAAATCTTTCAAGTTTCCACCTTGAATGTGTGATGATTTTGCATGTTTGGAGTATTGATTTAGAGTGACTTTTGAGCTTGGATTTAAACTAAACAAGTAAATGATTGGCGTTTATAGCATGTTATGATAGAGAATTTATGATGATTGACTTAGGAAAGATTATATAAGATGTTAATGTGGAAGTGTGCTGGAATACTACGAACTGGAAAACTTTCACTGAACATGTCTCGGTTTTCTAATTATAACTTGAGCTGTGTATTTCTAAATGAGTTGATTCTTATTTCATATTAAACTAGAGACATATTTCTACAACTTTCCTCAAGAAGTCTAATGTTAATTCTATTTCTAAGAATTTCAAAATCTGACTGGAAGTAGAGTTATGAGTTCTGTTACATTTTTAAAAAAACAATCTAAACTGATTTAGGTATAACTTTCAGTATACTGAATCAAATTATACAATTTTGGTGTTATTAGAAACTGGAAACACAGTGGCACAATTGTCTAGAAGAAAGTGTTACTTAAATACAACATTTTTCTGGTCATAATGATCATGCAAAGTTATTCCGAAAGTTGTTGTTAGGATGAAAATGCTGAGGTGTGCTGGAATTTGATAACTGGAATGTTTTTTTTTACTAAACATACTTCGGTATTTTGACTATATTTTGATCTGCAGATTTGAAAATGAAATGGTTCTGGATTTAAATTGAACTAGAGACATTTGGATACAAATGTTAAGAAGAAATGGAATTTAAATTATGTCCTTAAGGGTCTTAAAATTGAGCTTGAAAGTAAGTCTTGGCTTAGGCAGTAGCAATACCAGGGACAAAAATCAGGTCCTGTTGTTATTTAATAAACTGTATTGATATGGGCCGAATTAGGCTGAAGTGTCTTCATCAAAATTGTAAGTAATTATCTTAGCTTTAAATTGATATAAAGTTTGTAATTTTTGGATACTGGAATTGAGTGATATGAGGTGTACAACTTGAATGCATGACCATGCATTAGCCAAAATTTCAAATGTGCACAGTCTATGGTATTTTGTACTTAACTCATAGAATAATAAACCAAATTGAATGATCTTGGTATCAATGGAGACTTAAGACATAGGAGAATAATTTGTTAGAAGGAACTGTTACCAAATTTCTTCATTTTACTAATGAAATTAATTGTGAAAAATAAACCCAAAAGTGTACCTTTAAACAAATCTGAGTTAATAAATTAAATATGGATACCCGAATGATTTTTATGACTAGATTGATGATAAGAAACTCGGAATTTTCATGAACATGCATTGTACATATTCAATATACATGAATGTGTATAAATGAATACATAATTGTGCAATATTGTGATATGTGAATGTATTGTCTGTATAAAGGAACGCATTAAACGACAACATCCTGACATTGCCGATACTTCAAGGCAATAGCTGTTTGGAGCATACTGTGAGTAACCTAAGATGGTCTCACCTTATTGTTTTGTACATTATTAAACTGTATTGCTATCGTATTGAACTGTACTGAATTGTGTTGATTGTGTACTGTATTCTGGAAAATATTTATCCGAGGCATTTTGATACATGAAAATGATATTGGAAGTGCTGATTGAATGTGAATGCATTTGCCTAAATGATTTTTTGATTCTCAACTGAAAAGTTCAATGCCGGACCTAGTCTGATGACCACTTCTACTGTGACTGTTATTGTAAATGATACTATGACTGATATACTATTATGTTACATGCAAATGAAAGTGATTGAATTTGTTAACTAAACTGTGGCATGCACTTTATTTCGATGCATGTAAAATAAAGGAGTTGTGACTGGTGTTGATACTGATACTGTTACTGATAAGAGCTTTAAGCTCCCATATATGTGGTTTGAGCCTATGGCTCATTATGATCAATGAGTCACAGACTGATTGACTGAGCCCGATAATTCGGGATACTGTAAAAGCACACAGTCACAACATATCACATCCGCATATAATTTGAATTCATTGAATGATTTGCAAAGTTGTGTGGATGTCGTTATAAGATTGAACTGTTTAACTGAGAAATGATTTATCTATGATAATATTTGATACTTGTCAAGTGGATTTGAACTATATGATTACCTATTGTATTTGATCTTGTTTTATGACATGAGTGAACCATCCAGGATGGTTACTCTGCTGAGTTCGCAAAACTCATCAAAATTGCACCGTTGCTTTTCAGGTTCGAGAGTAAGACAACCTAGCTTCTAAGACTCTTTAGAAACATATTTTGTGCAATCGTTACACTTAGATTTGGCTTAAAGGTCGGTCAGTTAGATTTGAGGACATACTTGTTTCTTTTAAGTTTATAGTATTTGGTGTGTATTGAGTTATTTATGTTCATAGGACAATGTTGTATAAACATGGTTGATATTGTACTATATGAAACAATGTAAATTATGGTTTTGATATAATGTGATAATATATTGAGTTTTTAAAATGTGTGATTGATAGTTTAGTGTATGATGCCATGTTATGTACAATGAAGATGAGATAGTTAACATGTCATTTCTGACAGGCATATACACATGTATCTGATGGACACATGTGCATATGTCAGTTGGGAATGGGGTGTTACGTTTTATCTTTTGTTCAACCTCAAAGTTGCTCCCTCTTCTTTCTTACACAAAAATAGTCAATTCTTACCTAAACTAGAATAATAAACAAAAATTATACTAGAAAACATATGCCAAATTCCTATAAAAATATAACCTAATGTGCACCTATCAATGAGCCATCAGAATTGACTTTAATGGCAAATACCCACTTACATTTGATATTTCTTTTTTTTAGGTAAATCCACTAAATTCCAAATACCATTAGCATCTAGACCATTGATTTTTTCTACCATTGTCACTCCCCAGCTAGGATGAGATAAGGCTTACGAACAGTTTTAGGAAGAGATATAACGTCAAGAGAGGCAATAAAAGAGTATGAATAAGATGATAAATGATCATAAGAAAGAAAAGATGAAATTAGTAAACACAATAGCATTTACCTTTATAGAGAGCAATCAGAAGATTAAGTTTACTCTCAATAGGATTTGATGTCGAATAAGGAACTAAAGCTAGACATGTATTAGAAACATCTCTTTGTCTAGAATAGACACGATGAATAGATGGACATGGTGGTGATGCTTAATTGGTAGATTTTAAAACAACATTTAGTGAGTGTTGGGTGATTTGATACACTAACAAATCATTAGTCTTCTACTGCCATAAGAAGTATTGGAAAAGGCAAGAAAGTGAGGAACATATTCGATAAACATAACGTCAATAGACACAAGGTACTTATTAAGACTAGGACAGGTTGATACCCTTTTTGAAGACAAGAATACTCCAGAAAGACATATTTAACTAATTTAGACTCTAATTTGTTGACTTGAGGATGAATATCATAGATAAAACATGTACTCCAAAAAATACGAGGTTCAATAGAAAACAAAGGTTTGGTTGGAAAAAGGAAGTGATAAGGAGTCTTATAGTTAAGAAAAATGCATACAGTTAATAAAAAAAGACATGTTGTTGAAATTGCATCAACCTAAAAACACTTAAGGTCCTGTGTTTGGAACGAAAGTGCCCTGGCTATTTCAAGGAGATGCCTATTTTTTCTTTCAACAACACTATTTTGAGTTAGAGTGTCAACACTAGATGTCTGGTGAAGAATGTTGTTTTTAAACACATAGGTTTAAAATGAACTCAAAAGATATTCTTTAGCATTATCACATTAAAAAGTATGTAAATAAATATTAAATTGTGTTTTGATTTCAACAAAAAAGGCAGTAAAATAGGGAAATAGCTCTGAGCCATTTTTCATTAAGTAAAGCCAATTCATTTGAGAGAATTCAATAACAAAAGTAACAAAATACCAAAACCTACTATTGGATGCAATGGGACATGGTCCCTAAACATTATAATGAACTAATTCAAAGATAAATTTGGCTCTTTTATTTACTAAAGGACTAGGACGAAAATAATGAGGTTTTGTAAACTAACATGACTCACAATCTAAAAATGACACATTTTGAAATTCGGGACACAACTTCTTTAACACAGTTAGAGAAGGATGGCCTAACTGATAATATGCTTCACAAGAAGTTATGCTCACAGAGCAAGCAATAGCTTTAGGCACTCGCTCAGGAATATCCAAAACATGGAGACCTCCTGATAATAGCCACTACTGATAATCTTCTTTGTCATAAGATCCTGAAACAGATAGTAATTTAAGGAAAATGAGATACAACAATTTAAAGCCTTAATAATCTTGCTAACATATACTAAATTAAAACAAAACTTGGTAGGACTAAAACATATGATAAGGAAATTAAAGGAGTTGGATGAGCTGTTTCGGATTTAAGAGAAGATGAGATAGAAGCATCTACTAAAATAAATGTGGAAGGAGAATAGTGGGATTTAAAGGTAGTAAGCAAATTAGGATTACCTATCATATGATTATTTGCACCATAATCATGACCTAGTAGGTGTTGGAGGATGAAACAAGACACTTATCGGAATTACTATCTCAACAATATTAGTGATGGAATTGGAAGAGCTCTTAAGTGTTTCTTAATATTGACATAATTTAGCAAATTCATCTACAGAGAATACAAATTCCTACAGACCTCATAAATATAAGAAGTATTCTCTTTTCCCAAATATTAAAACTCGAGATAATTATTAATTCCTTAACATGCTTTCAGTGATCAATCAATATCTATCGAATTCTGAATATGCAAAAATAACCTAGCATCATCTTTCAGTCATTCTTTTCTTGTTCCATTAGTCGTTGGAACATCAATAAGATGGTCATCTTTAGAAATACTCGGCAAGTAAATTCTTATTATTTTGTTCCATTCTAGATAATTAAGACCTGTTAATTTATGTTTGGTGATTTTAGACATCACTAGGATAATTAACATAAATTTTGACAAATATAATTTACTAATATGAACGTGTGAGGAAATTTGAGTTAATTTACCTAATTAATAGATCAACAGATCCTCAGGAAAAGTTAGTAAATAATAATGTCTATATAAATAGTCTCAATAACTCTTCTACTCTCCATATTTCTGCAAGTTCTACACTTCTGCTCTAACTTGTTTCCAAAGCAAACACAAAAAAACTCTAAAACCAAATATGGTGGAATTGTCATCCATGAAGAATTGCTTGATCGAATGCTTACTCTATTGGCTTTTTGCAATGACTCCAAACTCCAGCCCTTACTTTCCAAGCTTCTTCCTCTCACCATTTATTCCCTCCTCTTCTTCTTCTTCTTCAACCGCTGTCCATAACAAGGTTACTATTATTTTCTCTCTCTATTGTATTTATTTTTCAAAGATTTTTATTGTAAATTTTTATTCATAAGGGGTATAAAAATAAACTAGATTAAAAATCAGGCTGATTTGTATTTATAATGGTCAAACCAATAGGTCGAGTTTGATTTTAATTTTATCATTGATACAAATCATATCAAAAGAAAAGAGTTTATATGACTGTATAGTTAACAAGCATAAACATTCTTGAGAGAATGAGCTCAAAAGGGTCTAAATGGATATCCACTTTATACAAGTTAGTTTATTGAATTCTTCTTATCTTCACTTTTGCGTATACATTAAAGATATGCATTCAATAAAAAGCAAAGTGAAGGATTATGAAGATTTGAAGATAAATCAAATTAAGTCTAATTTTAAATGACTTTATATATGATTAGGATTATCTTAAAATTTAAAATAATATGAGGCATAATTTTTATATATCTCATTTTCACTACAAAAAATACTACATTTAGCTATGTTTTTTTCGCGATGGTACCAAAATCTTCAGAAAAAGCTAACATATTACGACGATTTTAAACAATCGTCATTAAAACTAAGACTTTAGCGACCAACTAAAAGAGCATCAAAATAGGTATAACATTTGGCAACGAATTCCTAAAATCAACGCCAATTATTGAACATTTAGTGATGATTACAGAAAATTGTCACAAAATGATCTACAATGGGTGACAATTTTATGAATTTGTCGCTAAATGAACTTTTGGTGACCCTTTTCAGAAATCATCACCATAATTTGTGAAACATGATCAATACAGAATTCGTTACTAAATGTTCAACAATTTGCGACGATTATGGGAAATCATCAGTAAAAAGACATTAAGTTTTTGCTACGTTTTTTATATTGTCACTAAAAGTAATCATTTAGTGACGATATTTGGAATCGTGACCAAAAGATCAACATTTGGTGACAAATTTTGAAAATCGTCACCAAATGTTACACATTCAAAGACGATTTCTAAAAATTGTCACTAAATGGTGGATTTGGTGACCATTTGCCAAAATCATCACTAAAGGGTTTACATTGACCAAAATTGTTAAACTAACATTTTTATAATATATCATAATTAAGATATGTTTTATAGGAGATATGTTTTGTATGTTTACAACGTATAGATGAAAAAACACACACAACATAATTTTAAGTGTTAAATAGTAGTATTAATTAATCATTAATATTTACTAACATTGCAAAAAATAGTTATAAAAAATTTAAATAATTGTATCAATATAATAATATGATATATGGAGTAGTACGAACTTTGAATTAGAAGTTTAACAATTCATACAATCATAAAACAAGAACAATAACGGTCCACACTCAATAGTATGCAGATGAACCCCTAACTAGTAGAGGGTTTGTTTGAAAAATTCTTATAGATACAACTATAAATCAATTTTAAAGCTGAGTCCAGTTGATTGCATCAATAGATGACAATGATATAATTATTTTTTTGGATTCCATGTGGCATGAGAGTCGGTAAAGGTAAACGAGTCCCCGATGTCTAGATTCCCAAGAAGGGTCCTTGCACGTTCAAAGGCACCAGTTGAAACAGCAATAGTGCTTCCCTTAAGTGTAGAGTTTTTACACCCTCTTGCAACAGATTTTCCACTATAGCTAGACTTGTAGAGGATACAGTGAATAAGTCATTAGATTTAGTATAGAAGACAAGTTCGCCAGATAAACTGCCAGTACGAAACGGTTTACCTAAAGCACAATCAATATAAAACTTAGATATTATCAGATTAGTAAATCATTAAACGAACCAAAATTAGAGTGATATGCATACGTGAATGACCAGATGAAGTCTGTGGAATTGAAGATTTTTCCAAAACAATCGATTTCCATAATCCTTTACGAACTATTGTGACATCACTCCCGCCTCTATAGGCATACATGCCATCTTTGAGACTCAAAGAAGCTTAAAACAACTAGTATATACTATCAAACGTGAATATATATAATAGCTTTAAAAAAAGGAAATGAGATGTACATAATAAGAAAGTGATGTTGTTCAGATGAAACTAAATACCTCAAAGAAAAAGATCGGCCATGGAAGGCAAACGATGATTAGTGTATGAAATGGACATTTTTTCTATATTGTTTATTTTTTCAGTAGGGACAATTTTGCCACATTCTTCCCAACAGAATGAATTAGGGTCATCCGGAACTAGCCTCCTTGTCAACATTCCTTGATTAATCTGCAAATGTCGATTTAGAATTAAATGATGATATTTTCAACTTCAATTTCAATGATAAGTGAATGTAGTCCAGTTTATCACTTATACATCTTCCATGTGCCTAATGATATGAAAGTTACCCTTACTAAAATTTCAAAAATCTATTGTGTAGTTTGTATCGTAAGCAAAATTTAGAATTGAAAGTAAAATAGACATGACTATGTTCTTGATGTACATAAATATAGTATTATCTATATTGGGCTATATTACTTCAAAACAGAACCATAAAATGCATCAAAGATATAACAAATAAAACACATCCATAACAAATAACAAAGATAGATAAACATTAACTAATAACAAAGATAGACCGTAAATCATCTTCAAAACATAACCATAAACACAACTCATACATCAAATGCCTAATTAAAAACTCACAATAAATACTTAAAGGTATAAGTTAAACTTAGCATAACTTTGTTGATAAAAATAGAAGAAAATAATAATATTGATTCAGTTCATAATGGTTCTTCGACGGTGATGACCACAATAAAGATGAAACAACAGAAGAGAGGATTTGGAGAAATGTTGACGGCTTGAACTGAGAATGGAGTAGCCTTTGATGTTTTTGTCTTTCAAAACCTAATACAAAACAATATCGTTTTTCTTATTTAGGTAAACGATGTCATTTTCTTTGCTTAGGTAAACGATGTTGTTTATTGTTTACTGTAGTTGTTTGGAAGTAATATTAATTAATTTGCTACGATCTATTGTACTCGGTCGACAAATGTCAGTTATAGTGACTAATACATAGTTCGTCACCAAAGCCAACAAGTCATAAATAATTTTTAATAAATTTATGTTCCTATTCCAAATAAAACATAATTTGAATTTAAAATTAAATTATTCAATTGAAAACTATTTGCAAACTAATTTTTTCGGTTGATCAAATAAATTATAATTGACTTACAATTTTCAAAAAATTACACAATTTGATTATTATAATTTTAAAAACGTATTTCAAAAAATTATACATTTTAATTTTTTAATTTGGAAAACTAAATTATAATAATTTAACAAGACATTGTAATATAATTAGAAAAGTATTTCTAACAAATTATGTTTGGAGATTAGTCATTCCAAAAATTAAGCAAATGAAGAATGATTGCATAGATAAGTGAGAAGATTAACTTAACAATTTGTATAATGTATTAAGAATACCTCTTATATATTAATCAATTAAGAAATTTAATAAAGTAAAGAGATTACTTCAGTTTTGGCGACGATGTGAAAATTTGGTAGCAAATTATCTATCATTTGCAACTAAGAATAGTGGTTGGTCGCAGAAATGGTCTTTTGCGACTAAAATTACTTCGTCGCAAAAACAAAAAAGATACATTTATATTATTTATATAAAAAGATACATTTAATTTAAATGTATCTTTTTGTATAAATAATAAGGTTAATGGTAAATTAAGGGCTAAAGAGTATATGTTGTAATATTAGTGATGAATTTGGTTTAAATGAAATGTGGTTTACAATCCTTATTAATTCGGTTAATAACAAAAAGAAGATAAAATTTTTCTAAAATTTCCCCATTTTATTTTGTTTATATATTTTTTAATGGAAAACATTTTCATTTATGAATTTTTAATATTTTTATAAATCATTATTTATAAGATTATATTTATAAGTCTGTATTTGATGAACTTCAACAACTAAGTTTTGATTTCAACAAAGGGTTATGGGAAGATTTAGAGAAAAATTGAATATAAGTCTAAATAAACTCATATATGATTTAAGACATTATATCTCAATTTACAATCTTAAAATAATAAATTATTAATCATATATTTATATATAATTAATTTTGTTCTTATGTGTTTTTGATATAAAACAACTCTATTTGTGAATTTTTGAAAAAAGATTTAATATAAATTATGGTTAATTATAAAAAAATTTCAAATTTTATTCAGTTTTGTAATATTAGCCTAAACTTTAAAAAATGACACTAATAAATTCTAATTTTCAATTTGTTGTAAAATAATTCGACATTAAAGTCTTTTAATGTTTTTGACATGACTAGTTATATTAGATTATTTTTTATGTAATTGTCACGTATTCTATTTTATCATGTAATTATTTTATTACTTAATAAATTTTTAAAATAAAAATTTAATATCAAAGGGCTCCTTTTCTTCTCCTCCGTTTGAACTCAGTCTATTTCCTTTTTCCCCACCGGCGCTGATTTCTCGGCTAACTTTAGTAGCTTCCTTAAGTGGTATTATCTTAAATTTTTTCAAAGTTTTAAAATCAGACTGGACTAACCGGTTCAATTGGAAAAGGTCTGAACTAATCAATAGCTCAGTTCGGTTTTAACTAACAAACTGTTAGTGTAAAAATTGGCCAGTTTGTTGGAGAATCAGTCAGTTTTCATCCAACCAATTCGAAGTTACAAAAATACCTAATTCTTTGTCTCGCCATTTGCTCCTTCACCATTTCAGATTTCACAAACAAAAGTTGAGAGCGTTTCGGCAACCATAACGGTCGACTTAAAATCCATTACAGAGTGCATGATCTCTTGTGGTTATACCAAAGAGTGTATAGAAGTGTGCAAAGTCATACGTAAATCAATAATTGACGAAGGTATTTACAAAGTAGGCGTGGAGCGAGTGAGCTCTTCTAGGGGCGGAGGCGGCGAGGGACAAGCCCCCGCTTGAGCCCCGGCTTCCCCAACCCAAGGACCGCAACCTCTAGCCCGCCTGCTGCCACCACCGGCCGCGCCACACCACCCAGCCTGCCCCACCCTCCGTCTCCGACTGCGACTGACTCCTTGCCTTCGACCTTCCCCAGTTCCCTGCAGCACCAGCCCGCCACTCGCCACCAGTGCTGAACCCACCGCACTGCTGCCGCCCCGCCCCAGTCGCCACCATCTCCTGATCTCCACCATCTCTTCTGCCGACTGCTTCACTTCTTCTACTGACAGCCCTCACCACCGACTGCTTGCTTCCTTGACCTTAAGCAGTTGAGCTTAAGGTATTTTTTGTTAATTTTTTTTGTTAAATTTATTTTTGATTTAGGTTAATGCAATTATTTTAATTAAATCTTAATGTAATTATTTTGGGTTAATGTTTAATGCAGTTTGATGTTAGGTTAGGGATTAATTGAATTGGGAATTGAATTTAAATGTTAGGTTAGGGTTTAATTGAATTGGGAATTTGAATTTATTTTTGAAATTGAATTGATTTGTGATATTGAAATAATTTTTTATAATGAATTGAGAAATTGATTTGATTAGATGTTAGGTTAGGGTTTAATTGAATTGGGGAATTGAATTTAGATGTTAGGTTAGGGTTTA
>JAOSBN010107625.1:0-10966 GCA_027563595.1 Erythroxylum suave
TAACGACCCACTTTATTCTTAAAACATACTTGATTCTAGATTCATTTAATAGTGCCATTATCAATAGTCAACTACTAATATGATATGAAACTCAACATTTCCTTAAAGTAAACTCCTTTACTTACATGGAGATAAATCGTTATACTATAGTCTAAACCATAATCAAGCGACCAACTTGATTATTCAACTATAAATCCATTATTTTATATTCTTATAATATACATGTTTCCCATACATCTCTATGTATATGTATATTACTTACAAAAGAATCTCAATACCTTATGACTAGATATGTAATGCTCATAAAAACCAAACTCTTTTATTTTTATTAATAATAAATATTTTCATTACAAAACTATAACTAGAAGACTATTAAGATATAAGTAAATACACTTGTATTCTAGGGCACTATATTTACATAACTGCAACAATTTCTTAAAAAGAGTGAGGGAATTAGTGATACTATATTAATCCAAATTGCTAAAGTTTTATTGAAAGTACAAAACAACTTTAACTAAACCTAATGATTTCGATCAAACTACTAAACATGCTAATTTATGGTCCTTAACTTGACCTTAAAAGTTTCCTTGTTAGCATTTTCCAATTTGAGGGCACCATGATTGAAAACTTAAATGGTTGTAAAAGGTCCACTCTATTGAGATTTTAACTTCCACGAAAATAGCCTTAATCTTGAATTATATAGCAGAACCGCATCTCCTAATTTAAATTCCTTTTGTTTAAAACCCGAATCATGCCATTTCTTTACCTTTTTCTTGTATAGTTTGGTGTTTTCATACGCATTATAACGAAACTCTTTAAGTTTGTCTAGTTGTAAAAGTCTCTTTTCACCTGCTTGCTTCCAATCAAAATTTATTGCTTTAATTACCCAGTATGCTTGATGTTCTAGTTTGACAGAAAAATGACAAGCTTTTCCGTACACAAGCTTATAAGGAGTTTTTTCAATAGGTGTTTTGAAAGAAGTCCTATAAGCCTATACAACATCGTCTAGCTTTATTGCTCAATCCTTCCTAGAGTTGTTCATCATTTTTTCTGAAATTTGTTTCAACTCCCAGTTGACAACTTCCACTTGGCCACTAGTCTACAGCTGGTATGTTGTAGCAACACGGTGGTGCACTCCATATCTTTTTAAAAGGGCATCAAAAGATTTGCTGCAAAAATGTGTACCTCCATCACTTATTATCATACATGGTACTCTAAACTGGTTGAATAACTGTTTAATGAACTTTTGCATTGCCTTCCATCATTGGTTGGAGAAGGTACTGTTTTGACCTAACGCGAAACATAATCCACTCTCACTTGAATGTACATATTTCCCATTAAAGATGGGAAAGGACCCATAAAGTCGATGCCCCATACATCGAAGAGTTCCACTCCTAAAATGTTAGATAAAGGCATCTCATCGCTTTTGGAGATGTTACCTTTTCTCTGGCCTCATTTGCATTGTGCTATGAAAGTTTAAGCATCCTTAAAAAGTTATGGCCAATAAAATCCACTCTCGAGTATCCAAGCTATCATTTTGGTTGCTCCATAATATCTAGCATACTGACCTTTATGACATTGCTTTAAACAATACAACATTTCTTCCTTTAGAACACATCGTCACATTAACCCATCAATGCATGCTCTATATCAAATTGGCTCATCCCATATATATTAGTTACAATCATGCAAGAATCTCTTTCTTTATGGGTAAGATAAATCTAATGGAAGTTTACCAATGGTAACATAATTTATGATAACGACAAATCATGGTGTTGTCAAACTTTCGAGTAGCATCAGGGTTTCATTGGTGAAATTTTCATTAATATCATCACTTGACTCGCATTCCCATTCTTCTAGTATGGATAAGTGGTCTACAACCACATTTTATTCTCTCTTTTTACTCTCACCTCTATATCAAATTCTTGTAAAAGTAACACCCAACGAATGAGCCTTGGTTTTGCATCTTTTTTGGTGAAAAGGTATTTTACTCACTGATCAGTAAATATGAGTAACAATTTATCTTTCCTTTGACCTAATACATAACCTATGGCTTCGTCACTTTCATCACAAAACTTCAAATGGAAGTTTCCAATCCAGTGGTGATGGAATTGGTGCTAATATTAATGCCTTTTTTAATTTGTTGAATGTAGACATACACTTGTCATCAAATAGGAAGTGCACATCCTCGACTAAAAGGTTTGTCAAAGGTTTTGTGATTTGTGAAAACTCTTTGATGAATCAATGGTAAAATCCTGCATGAACTGAGAATCCTTGCACAGCCATTACATTGATTGGTGGTGGAAGTTTCTCTGTCACTTTTATTTTTTTGCTCTATCCACCTCAAATCCTTTGTGTGAGATCTTATACCCTAGCACTATCCCCTTTTGCACCCTTAAATGACATTTTTCCCAATTCAAAACCAAGTGTGACTCTTCACATCTTTGAAGAAATCTGCCCAAATTAGTTAAACACATCTTGAAAGAATCTCCAAAAATTAAAAGATCATCCATCAACACCTCCATTATATCTTCTATCATATTGATGAAGATAGACATCATACATCTTTGAAATGTAGCTGGGGCATTGTATAGTCTAAAAGGCATTCATCCATATGCGAATGTACCATAAAGGCAAGTGAATGTGGTCTTTTCTTGATCATTAGGGTAAATGAAGATCTAATTATATCCCGAACATCCATCTAGGAAGTAATAAAATGAATGTCCAACTACCCTTTCTATCACCTAGCTTATGAACGAGAGAGGAAAATGATCTTTTTTAGTTACTAACTTGAATTGCGATAATCTATGCATACTCTCCATGCTGTGACCGTTCTTGCTGAAATTACTTCTCCACTATCACTTTCTATTACCGTCATTCCAGCCTTCTTAGGTACTTATTGCACTAGACTGACTCATTCGCTATTGGATATAGGATAAATTATCCCTGCATCTAAGAGCTTGATTATCTCCTTCTTGAAAACCTCCTTCATGTTAGGGTTCAACCTTCATTGACACTCCCACACCATTCTACGTCATTCCTCTAGTTTTATTCGAGGCATGCAAATATTTGGGTCAAAAATATGCCATCCGATGGTTTTCATTCGCTTTCTAACAATTTCTACCACCTTACTTTCTTGTTTCTCGTTCAATTGGAGACGATTATTGGAAACATTTTATCTTCACCTAGAAAGGTATATCTGAGCTGTGCGGATAAATGTTTAAGCTCTAAAGTGGGTGGTTTTTCTATAGATGATGGTATCGATGCTTCGTTTTGAATTAATTTATATTGATGCATTTAAACGTCCAACTCCTCCACCTTGTCATCTTTTTTAGATCTAAGTTTTGATATCCATTTTCTATCTCCACTTCCACTTACTATACTTTTATGATGCAATTCTCAACTTGTTCTTGCAAATTTGTCCTTAATTTCAACCTTTATACATGTTCTTCTCACAGTTGGATCCTCTAAAGCATTATTCATATTGAATTTGATCTGATCCTCACCTATTTGAAGTGTTAATTTCCCTCTACGAATCTCAATTATTGCTTTCCTTCTATTCATAATGATTGAACTAGGATTCATAATGATTGAACTAGGATCAGTGGATTGTTCTTATCTTCTTTAAAATCGAGAATCAAAAAATCCACAAGAATAATGAACTTATCCACTTACATCAAAACATCTTCCACTATCCAAATGGTCTTTTAATGGATTGATCATCCAATTGAATTAACATCGATGTTGTCTTGACCTCACCCAGTCCTAACTTCTTGAATAATGATAAAGGCATAAGGTTAATACTCACACCTAGATTGCATAAGCACTTTGTGAATTCGAACTCATTAACCACATAAGGTATTGTGAAACTCCATGGATCCTTCAATTTAAAAGGCATCAAACTGGGGACTATAGAACTACAGGTGTCAGTTAGAGCTATCATCTGATTATTTTCTGAAGTACGCATCTTTGATAATATGTCCTTCAAAAATTTTGTGTATTTAGGCATATGATCCAAGGCTTATACAGATGAGAGATTTATCTATAGCGTCTTTAATTTCTCAACAAATTTTGCAAATTGTGCATCTTATCTATAGCGTCTTTAATTTCTCAACAAATTTTTGCAAATTGTGCATATAACTTCTTTTTTTGTAATCGTTGAGGAAAAGGGATCTTAGGTTGATACGGTGGATGGGAAACATAAGGAGGGTATTCATTCATATTGGCTTCTTGCTCCTTTTCTTGATTTTTCTTAACAGGATGGATGGGCTCCATTATTATCTTTGTGGGTGGTTCAAGTTCCTTCCCACTTTGAAGTGTAATAGCCTTTAGTTGCTGTCTTAGCTTTGTTCTCAACGTGCTAGGAAGACATCCCACATTTTGCATAAAGAAAGAGTTTGACAATTGGTTTTTTTAGACCTCTAGATTGTGGGTTAAAGAGATATGGTTCTTTGTTACTTGCTCAAATTTTCCTGCCAGCTTTTTTTGTGCATTGTCTAAAGTTCCCGGCTCATCTAAAATCCTATCCAATTTAAATTTTATTAAGCTTGGTTTATCTTGTTGGAAGCTTGGTTTTCCTTAAGGTCTGAATTGTCCTCCAATATTGTTTATTCACAAGAAGTTAGGGTGATTCTTTCACCCAGGGTTGTAAGTGTTGGAGTAATGATTGTTTCCCCCTCCTCGTCCATATTAAGCTCCCGTATAATTCACTTACTCTAGATCATTTTCCTTCATCAAGAAACAGTCCACCGTATCATGAGTTAATAGTCTACAGAGTCACACATTAATTGTACGGTTACCAAAGCTAACGATGATGCCTTTGTGTTGTCGAGCTATTGAGTTAAGTTGTCAATTTTAGCTTGCATCTCTGTCATTTGATCAACAGACACAATTCCTTTTTGTTCTAAAAAATTAGTGATTTGTTTACTCTGCTCGTTCATCCATAGACAGCTATTACTTGCCATCTCCTCTATTAGCTCTTCTACTTCATCTACCATCTTTCTAATTAATGATCCTCCTGAAGCTGTGTCAATTCTGCCTCTTGTATATGGAGTTACTCCCTTATAGAATGCCTGCAACAAGAATTCTTTGGGTAAATTATGGTGTTGGCATTTCTGTTGCAAATCCTTGTATCTTTTCCACAATTCATAGATCAATTCCTTGTCACTTTGCTAGAAGTTAGTAATCTCCATAATCATATTCTTGGTCTTGGTAAGGGGAAAATACTTATCTAAAAAGGGATGAACTAGCTGATCCCAAGTTGTAACATTAGCTGGGTTGAGGGAATGATACCAAGCCTTTGCTCTATATCTAAGGGTAAAAGGGAAAGCCTAATTCTAACCGCATCTTTCGACATCTGATAATACTGAAAGGTATCATAGATTTCTAGGAAGTTCACTATATGTGTGTTAGGATCTTCATTCGTTAGTCCATAAAACTGCATATCTTGTTGAAGCTTGATTAGGAGGACTAGTCTGATTTCAAATAATGATGCATGTATAGGTGGCCTAGCTACTCCTTGGTTAGCCGCATTGAACCCTAGTCTCATGGAGTCCATAAGGGTCTATTGTTGACATCCTTAGTTTGCTTAGTGCTCCAAATATTTCTGAAATTTCTCAACCGTTATTCCCTTCATGATTTCTTCTTCTTCTTCATGTTCAGCTATCCTAATGGATGGTTCTAACTGAGTTATGTCTAAATTTAAGGTTTCAGCTAGATGACTCGATCTTCTCATGACTCTTGTGTTCATACTAGAGCACCATTTCAGAAATAGGAAGAAAGAAAGAAAGCAAAAATTAAAAACTAACTAAATGGCTTAAACTATAGAATTAAACAAATCTCCTCCTCGATAACGGTGCCAAAAACTTGATTGGGCTTTTTCGAAGTGTGTAAGTTTTAATTGATTAACCTAAATAATCTGCAAGTGCATGAGTCATTCACGTAGTACCTGAGGTATCGATCCCACAAGGAGGGATAATTTAATCCAAAAATCTAAGGCCAAAATAGATTGCAGAAATTCAAAATGTGACGAAACTAAATAAGAATTCAATTAAATCAGTTCAAAAATCAATCACGAAAAATGATAACAATTTAGCAGTTGTAAAACACATTTAATAATCAACCTAAGGAATTACCAATTAAGAGGAAGGAATTTTACCTATCTCTAACACTAACCTAATTGCTTATAAATTACTAAACTATCGATTCTAAACCATCCTAGTGTTGATTACTCTTTCTCGAGTTATAAAATTTAACCCTCATCAAATTATAGAAGTTCAATTTCTTAATTAGATCTAAAGTTTTTTAATAAACTATCAGAAATCTATGTAAAATGTCTCTTTGCACAAATTACTGATTTGATTTAATTCTTCTTCTACTAAATTGCCTAACTCTTGTTAGCCCAATTTAATTATTTTTCACTCAAGTCATCCTCTCGGTTTATCACTAAATTATGCAATTGCAAAACTTAAATCATAATAAATTTAGTAAAATATAATTAATCAAATTTCAATGAATCAAAGATAAAACCACGAAAGTGAGTTTAGAATATCATCAACATCCAAAAATCCTATCATTAACTATTATTCCAACTCTATACAGTAACAAATTGAAAATAATAAGAAATACAAAATTGAATGGACAATGGGAGGCAGCGAAGTCGAGAAATGCCTAATCCAGGAAGTACGTTGAGTCAGTTTCTTCTACTCTTCTTTCTCCCTTCTTCTCTTTCTCTATCTCTCAATAGTTCTCTCTAGGGTTTCTCTAAAAGTGGTTGGCGCAAAAATCCCTCTTTTTCTTTATCTCTTCTTTAAATACTTTTTGTGTTCTGCACGTCTGTCCAACACAAGGCCATGATTATGGGCCACATCCGAGCCTTCTGTCATGATCATGGCAAGCAGGCCATGATTATGGGCCATGCCTTAGACTTCTGTTAAGATATGGGCTAACTCCAATGGTTCTGTCACAATTACAACCTATTGTGCCGCGATCATAGGTTGTTGTTTCAACCACAGTGTCTTAAAAACTTCTTCGTTCTTCGATGTTGGCCCTAAAAAACTAACAACCACACCAAGGTACCTCAAAAACATAAAAATTAAACTTAAAGACTTGTACTAATCCATAAAACACTTAAAACGTAAATACTTAAGAAACTAACACAGTTCTAACCTGAACATATCCTAAACAATCGAATTAACAATTAAATACATATCAAACAAAGCCCTAAAACATGATGCAATTCACACTTATAAGAAGTGTTCATCATCTTCTCTTACTCTCTACAAACACTCTCTAAAAGAATACATCACAAAGCTAGCACTTTGTTTGTGTTCTAGCCATTCTTCTTAAGAGGTTTCAGGCTTCACTCGTTATCTGAATATCATTATAGACATCCTCCTTTGGTTGTTTTGGTTTATGACAACCTGAAGACGTGAAATTGTAAAGTACACATCTTAAGTTCATGTTTTGTTAACATCACATCTAATGGCACTTAAAAGTTCTTAGGTTTTTGGGTTTTTTTATATTCCTACCATTTTTTTCTATTTTTGATGCATGTGATGCAAAAACAAAATGCAATAGTTGGCATGTTTGATGGGCAACTTCAGTGAGAAAACAGGTCATTGCCACATCTTAGGTTGGAAAAAATATCTTTTTGTCATAGTTACTAGGGTGGTGAGAAAACAACCCCTTAGCACACTGATCCGCAACTTTGTCTTTTGGTTTTGCCCTTAGAGGTTGAATAAAAAAATTTAATTCCAGAAATTGCAATATAGGGTGCAACCTCAGGTCGTCTCACTTAATTGGAACCTAATGCAAGGGATCTAATTTAGCCTAAATGTCATAAAATGCAATTAAATTCGATAGGAAGGGGGTTTGATTCTTTACAAAATTAACAAATTTAAACTAAGTAAAAAGGAAATGTGTAAAAAGATGTTTTTGGATTTTTGGGAATAAGAAATTAAAAGTTAAAACAACGATCAAATTTGATAAAATCCTTTTGAAGAATGAGCTTTGGCTATCATGGTTCAAAACAAATCTTTTTTGGAGTAAAATGCACTAAGTTTCAAAATGTATAACCTTAAAGAACCCTTTAAGTCCAAGATTTTAATCAATGAACTCCATTTCTTAAAACCTAGTTAAATACACCTTAGTGAGTGTGATTGAGCCCAAGTTTATTATCTAAATTTCCAACACTTTTATGGCCTTTACTATGCTTTCAGCTCCTAATTCTTGATTTTGTGCTGAAATTAATTCTTGAGTGTGTACTTTTATTTAATGCAATTTGATAGTAAAAATTGTCACAATTGGCACTAATTGCGTCTCTTAAGTTTTCTAAGAACAATTGATACTGCAAATTGCTATATTTTATTGTAGGATGCTCAAGGAGAAGGGAGTCAACATGTTGAATTGAAGTCAAGAGGAGATAGCCTTCGGGAGAAGTTCAGCACAGTGAGCCCATCTGTTGCTGTAGTGAAGAACGAAAAATAAGCAAATCTTGGAGGGAAAGCTCGCTGCGGCGAAGATTAATTCCCACTCCATGGTGAACGATCCAGGAAGGACGTAACGCCGTGGCGAGCCTGCTTGTCACCACAGTGAAATGACGAAAACCCGACCATATTTGGAAAATTTTCTCATTATTTTGACTCGACCTGCGACCCTACATTTAAAAACATACCAAATTAGGTCATTCAGAGAGACAGGGAGAGAGGAGAGATAGAAAACACATTCAGCGGAGAGCTGACATAAATACTTGACATTTTCACTCTTGACCTTCATCCATCACTGATCTTCTTTACTTCTCATCGTCGCTCTCATCAGTTTATTGCTACCATGGATGCTGACGGAGTGTTTGTAGTAATGAGTGCTCCCGAAGTGATGCTCAGCTGAATGTAATTTCCTCTTGAAGATGTAGCGATGGATTGAGTTCGATGGGCTTCAAAAGGGAGTTGTTTTACATTGTCATGTTTGATTACATTGTTATAAATTCCTGAGTTAGGGTTTATGCCTTGTAGTTAGATTTTTCTTGATTAGAGTTTAATCAAGAGTTGAACAATGCACTGTGTTATGGATTTGTTTATGTAGAACTTGGATGCTTAATATATGAAGTTTCATATATGTCTTTTTGGTGATTGTGTTAATACTCTTTTATCTGCCTAGTTGTGTTTGATATTTAGATTATGCTTGATCCTAATTAACCACTTGCATTAACTTGTCCATTACACACACTAAGATGCATTCAACAAGGTTTTAAGAAATTGAGTTCATTGATTAAAACCCTAGACTTAAAGAATTCTTTAAGGTTTATCATTTGAAAACTTAGTGAATTTCGCTCCCAAAGATTTGTTTAAAACCATGATAGCCAAAGCTTGTTTTCAAGAGGATTTTATCACTTTTGATCATTGTTTGAGTTTTCACTTTTCTTTTCCAAAAAATCCAAAAATACCTTTTTACACACTTTTTTTTTATTCAATTCAAGCCTTTAATTTAATCAAGACAATCTAAAACCTAACTCTTAATTAATTTAGTTTGCATTTCCTGACAATTAGGCTGGCTTAGATCATTTGCTCTAGGTTCCAATTAAATGTGACGACCCGAGGTTGCACTCTATATTGCAATCCTTGGAATTAATTCTTTTGATTTGGTTTCCGAGGGAGTAATTCAAAGACTGAACCACATAGCCGATTAATAATGGAACCGTTGCCGGGGAACCAAGCAATTGGTTTTCTTTAGGATAGCCGTTATCATCTTTGTTCGTCGTTGATAATAGGAACCTTTCTTTTAGATTTCATTTTGGATAGTTTGATTTCACACTTGTCCATAGTATAGATTTTAATTTTCTTTTCACAACACACATTTTGAAAACAAAAACAAAAGCATACTTTCATAGTTGGATTTTTCATACTTAGCATCTTTCACACCTATCCATCTTCATACATACTCGTACCCATCATACACTCACATCCTTCACATGTCACCTTTTATTTGACTTTGTGTTCCTGTGAGTAAATTTTGTTCCAATTTCTTTCATTTGATCTATTTTGTTGTATGCCCCGGAGAGCTAGACTTGTTCCTTTCCAACCCAAGATCAAGAGACATTTAAGGAAGATTAGAAAAGAGAGGAAAGAACAAGAGAGAAGAAGGATAGTTATGGAAGAGGAGTCTAATCAACCCACTAGTGAGAGTGAGTCGAGAGAAAGAGTGATAATCGCTGAGAATCCTACTTTTATGCAGAATCCTAACTTTCATGCTAACCATCCTAGAATTATGATAACGGAGGAAACGGAGAGCATGAGAGAGTTGGAGAGAACAATGAGAATCAGAGACGGAGAACCATTAAGGAGGCAACAACGTCTGATCTGAATTATGATCCATTTACTAATATGTTAACTTTGAAGTGAAAGGATTACTTATTAATTCTCTTCCTAAATTTCATGGTTTGGCAAGAGAGGATCCCTATATGAACTTACATTCCTTGTATATAATCTGTTAGAGTATGAAGCTAGTGGGAGCTTCATTCAACCAAGTTCTATGGAAGGTTTTTCATTTGTCGCTGGAAGGAAAAGCACGGGATTGGTACATGAGCCTTCCAAGACATGTGGCAAATGCCTACCATAACTGGGCCAATTTAAGGAAAGCTTTCTTGGAAAAGTATTTTCAAGCTTCCAGGACTTCATCAATGAGGAAAGAAATTTATTAAGCAAGGCAAGATTATGATGATTCTCTGTATGATTATTGGAATCGCTTCCAAGACCTACTGTCTAGATGCCCCCATCACCAGATACCTTATAAGCAGTTAGTGCAGTACTTTTATGATAGTTTGAAAAGTCAAGATAAGGGTATGTTGGATGCGGCATCAGGAGGTTCTTTAATTGATCTTACAGCATCAGAAGCATGGGATTTGATCAAGAAGATGGCTCTGAATCATCAACAGTATAGTGTGAGAGATACCAAAGGGGTCCATGAGTTG
>JAOSBN010107656.1:0-10965 GCA_027563595.1 Erythroxylum suave
AAAAATTAGTGATTTTTATATTGATGCCATGTTAAGTATTAGTGACTGCTCGTAGTGCAACCTCACCGTGGGATATGTATCGGGATGACCTATGGGCGTCCCGGTGTATACTCTACGGTGAGGGGGTGCTACATGGTCAAACTTCAAGTATCATTGTCTGGAGGCTTGTTTCAGCCCATAAATAGATTTTCTCAATTTGCATACCATGTTTTCCTTACCTTTCTCAACAAAACTAGCAGGTTGATTCATGAATACATCTTCATACAAATCACCATTTAAAAAAGCACTTTTCGCATCCATTTGATGAAGCTCCAAATCAAAATGAGCAATCAAAGCCAACACAATACGTAATGAATCTTTAGTAGCCGGGGAAAAAGTCTCATTATAGTCTATACCTTGTTATACCCCTTTGCAACAAGTCTAGCTTTGTACCTTTCTATCTCACCTCTAGCATTGCGTTTAGTCTTAAAGACTCATTTACACCTAACAGTTTTATATCCACTGGGTAATTTCACCAAATCCCAAACGCCATTCATACTCATAGAAGCCAACTCATCCTTCATGGCTGCCAACCATTATAAACTTCGAGGACAAGAAATGGCATCCTAAAAAGAAAGGATCTGAGTCTTCAACTAAATTGAATTCATGCTCCTCCAAGTAAATATAATAGTCTTAAAATTTAGAAGACTCAGTGGATTTAGGAATCCTTTCAGATCTCCTAGGTGGAACTACAATCACATCTGGGACTTGAGTATCTATGCCAACTTGTTGAGGAATTTCAACATCATTTCCTGAATCAACAACATCATTATGAATCAAAGGAGACTGAATTGCCTCAGGATGAAATAAAACATGTGTAGGAACAACAACACGATCCTCTCTAAAATCAACAACACGAGACTCAAGTCTTTCATTATGTTTGATGTGCCCTTCAAAATAAACAACCCAATCTGATTCAATGACTCTAGTAGTGTGATTGGGACAATAGAATCTTAAACCTCTTGAGCCAGTACAATAACCAATAAAAATAGTTCTAAGATCAAGCTTCCTCAGCTGAGGATTATAAATCCTTACCTCAGCCTTACAGCCCTAAATACGGAAATGCTTTAAACTGGGCTTCGTTCCTGATATCAGCTCAAAAGGAGTCTTTGGTATAGATTTACTAAGCACATGATTGAGAACATAAACAACAGTCCTCAAAGTGTCTCCCCACAAAAACTCTAGTAAGGTGGAGTGACTAAGCATGCACCTAATCATGTCCACGAGAGCATGATTTCGTCTCTCTGCAATCCCATTTTGTTAAGGAGTGCCAAGCATGGTATATTGTGCTTTAATTCCACAATCCTGCAAGTATTTAGCAAAAGGGCCAGGGTTTCTTCCAATTTAGTCATACCGACCATAATACTCACCACCTCTATCAAATCTTACACATTTGATCTACTTCCCAAGTTGTAATTCAATAACTTTTTTCAGTGATTTAAAAGCATCCAAAGATTCAGATTTTTCATGCAACAATTCAATCCAACCATACTGAGAAAAATCATCAATGAAGGTGATGAAGTACCTGTAGCCTCCCATGGTATTAGGAGTAACGGGTCCACAGATGCCTGTGTGAATTATCTGTAATGGTTCCTCCTTCCTAGTCATTTTCTCCTTTCTTACTTTAGCTGTAAACTTCCCTTTTATGCAAGCAACACAAGTGTCAAAATCAAAGAAATTCAGATCATGTAGAATAGTTTCTTTAATCACTCTCCTTAGAGATATGTCCTAACCGTTTATGCCACAACATAGAAGATTTTTCAGTAACTCTCCCATGTTTCTTTCCAACAACAATATTAACATTATCATATGGTGGGTCAAAACGAGAAGAATTAACAATTAACATAAACAATCCATCATGCATAATTGCAAAACCAACAAAAATAAAATCATAGTACAAAACAAAACCATTATTGATTATACGGAAAATGTATTCACGATTGTGTAAAACAAAAACTGTAATCAAATTCCTTCGCATAGAAGGCACATAAACAGTATCTTCCAAAAGAAAATCATGTCCTCTACTGAACTTCAAGGAATCTACTCCTATTTGCTTAATATTAACATTAAATTCATCCCCTTTATTTGGTATTCACCTGTTTTTGAACTCCTGCAATGAATTTGTTACATGAATGAGTGGCACCAGTGTCTAATCACCATGAATTAGGAGGAAGATCAACAAAATTTGATTCAAAACAGACAAAGAGTTGAGGTATACCTTACTTCTTTGCCAACCAATTCTTAAACTTCATACAGTCATACTGCCTATGCCCATGTTCATGAAAAAAAGTAGCAGTTCCCATTAAAAACAGGCTTGGGCTTAGCACCAGAACTCTCACTAAGCCCAGAAGGTAATGCAGGTTTATCATTCCCCTTCTTCTTAAATTGAGGCTTACCCTGGTTATTTCTATAAAATTTCTTCTTGTCACCACTCTTGTGAGAAGTGTTATGAATATTGTGGGACTTTCCCTTCTTCATAGTATGTTCCTCTTGAATAAGAATGGAAATTAATTCATCAAAGCTCCATTCATCTTTCTGAGCATGGTAAGTAGTCCTGAGAACATCAAACTCAAACGGAAGAGATTCAAACGCTTGCCGGATTAGATAATCCTCTCCTAACACAACTTTCATGGACTTCAACTTGTTATACCAGTTCACAAGCTTCATTACATGCTCACGAACACCACCCACACCATCATACTTGGTCTTAGACAGAGAAGACAAGAGATTAGACTTTTCATTCTTATCAAATTTCTAGAATTTTTCACCAACAGCCTTGAGACAATTTTTGGCATTATTGGTTTCACTGATGCTTTCTTTAAGAGCCTTCTCCATTGTATACTTGATGGTCATCAGACATACCTTGTTAGAACGAACCCACTTATCATATTTAGCTTTATCGACAGTGGAAGACTCAGCAGTTGGTTGTGTAGCCTTATCCTTAAGGAGAGCAACATTAGCATTTGAAACAGCCAAAAAAAGATTCAAGGATTCAAGCTAGTCCTCATAATTGGTCCCATTTAGCTTAACCAAAGAATTCAAACCTGGAAATTGATACAATGTAGGGAGATTTAGCAAATGTATCTATGTATAGTAAAATTGGGCAAACAACACAACTGAGTTCTCATGCAATTGCAATCCTGCCTAAGGGTCCCGAATTACAACACAGATCACCCAGAACATTAAATTATGCCTTAAAGCTAATATCGATAGGATATTGAAAACTCAAGAACATAATTTAATGAATTAAACAAAGCATTAGAAACCACATTGATAAAGACAAATCGATAGGATAAGTGCATCATTAACATAGTATCTAATGTATGCCTAATAACAACATCACAATATCATTTTGTGATAATTGGTCTTATGATAGGCAAGCACACAATTACATAAAATAAATGACAAGAGTCCAATAACAGATTCCAAGATTGCCCCATATGTTTTGGTTAGCACCACAATTACAAAATTAACCATATTAATCATATAATCTAGCATTATATGCATAAACTACATTCAAAATTTATTTTAGTGCATAACCATATTACCATTGAGAGTACCCCCTACAAGCCCAAAACATACAAGAAACAAATATAAAAATTTTCAAGATAAAATTTGGAGAGTACATTATATATTTATTAATTTTAAAATTCGAGAAAAATAAAATAAATATTTTTATTTTTCAAAAAATTCCATAAAAATACAATAAATTAGGACTGGGAAAATGGATCAATCTGGCAAAATTTAGGACAAATAGCCAAGAGAGGAGGCTACACATGCCTCCACGCGCCACCGCTGCACGTGGCGAAAGATGAGCCAAGTTGTACTGCGTCTCCCTCACCTGGAAGACTGATATTTGGACCCAGTTCAGAAAAATGTCCATATATCCCTCAATTTCGATTGGTTTTCAATTAAATTGGTGTCATTAGATTTAGATTTTAACAATCTATCAAAGCCCTCAATCAATTTCATGAAAAAGGTACTTTAAAAAATTCAAAAAAATCGAAAGGAACGTTAGGTTTTACAGTTTGCATTTTTTTTGTTCTGAGTTTTTAAACAAAATAAACAAAAATTTTGTTGACACCAAACCAAAGCAAATCATCACAGAAAATAGATTAACAAAAATCGAAAACTCCAACAAATAATTCAACTTCTAATCTCAAAAATTACCCACAAATTAGCAGTCACAATTAAGGTTAATTGGCTCTGATACCAATTGAGAGAATAATTAAACGAAATAATTGATTAATATCATGACTAATCAATATAATTAGACTAAACCTATGACTGCAACATGCTAGATTTAATAATTAGAAGGACAAATACCTAGAAACTGAGGAGCAATTGAATCCATTGTTGTTTCCTGTGAAGCGGAGTGATAAAGGTGCAAAGGATTAACTACTACTATTCCAAACTCTGAAAATGCACATACAGTTCTCAATGGGGTGACTATATTTAAGGTTGGCTAGCAGTAGGGCCTCTTGTGCATTATAAACATGGGCCAAGCTTACCCATTATAGCAAGCCCATGATCACAGTTCCAATGACACGTATGAAATTTGACATCTAATTAATCGGGATTCGTATAAAATTATGTTTATTATGCTAAGCCACATAATTAATGATAAAATTCTATCAAGAAGAACCTCTTCTCTTTCTCATCCAAAATCCCAGAAACTAGTGTTCTATGGAAGGATCTGGCTTAGGATTATATGCCTGAAGATCATAAATGTAGGGTTAGCCATGGTTGCATGCGAATGCAGCGAAAGTGTCCATGACAACCCGAAAACCACAAGATCACATATGCATGCATAGATATGTAAAGAACATGAATTATAAAGACTTTTACCTTTGTGTTTTTCCTCCTTTCTTGTTTATTCTTCTTTGTTTGTGTTATTTCAAACACCAAACCCTTCCTTGATCACCCAAGAACACATAAAAAAATGAAGAAACAATGTATAAGGGTGATTTGAGCACCAAACTAGATGAGTTCTAGTAGATACTCAATATGATGGAAAATAGATCAAGAATCTTGTTGCATGCACTTTGATTCACGCAACAATTGCATGAATTGCAAGAACAAGGTTCTTGATACCTCTCTCTCGCTCTAGAACTCTTTTAGAGCCCTTATGCACTCACTCAAGTATGTAAGAAGTGAAAAACCTTCATACACATAAGTGAAGAACTCACTTATGTACTGATTCGTGCCCTCTGTCACGATCGTGGTCATTGGCTCTTTTAAAAAATGCGCTCACCTTCGCCCACGATCATGACATACTTAAATTTGGTTATACACACTTTGTTTTTCATCCAATATTTTATGCGTGTGACTCTTAAGTTCCCGATTATTTTAGGCACTTGAATTAACTCTTAATTCAATCAAATCATGAAGGGTTTCATAATGTCAATTTGTCAGAATATAAACGGATTAACATACAAACTGTTCGATAGTTAATTATCTAACTTATGAACCTTTTCATAGACAATTACCGTGCAATTCATCCTTTCACCATACTATACCCTACTTGGTTCGGAGTATGGGTTATGTGTCAACTCCTACTAGATTGACTACGTCACATTTAGTCCAAGTGATGTTAGTTTTTTTCCTAGCATCTCATTGCTCTATGTGTCATTGAACACTCTCTTCATACCATATAACTACTTTGACTAGAGACTCCCGAGTAACAACCTCGACAAGAGGCTATGGGTATTATCTCCTTTTATCAGGAGTGGTGAACCCTTTATTGTCTACTTAATTACCTTTGAATACCAATAACTATACCCAATCACCACCCGAAGACCGACCTCGTCTTGAGGTAACAAGGAATGATGTTAAAGCACATGATTAGTACCCAAGATATCCTTGAGTACCTCAAGTCTTAGGATATTTGCACCATTGCTATGATGAGATTAATCATCGACATTCAATAGATCATTCATATGATAATCTCATAGCAGCTCATTCTATGTACTTACTACCCTAAGCAAGCATCCACTTGTTAACTCTAAACATCTCATGTTTACAGTTTATGAGATCTACTACTTGATCAAATCAAGGGGTATAACATGTGCTAGTATATTTGGATTAATAATGTCCTATCTTATTAATTCTATGACTAGGGATTATTTAGATACTAATATAATTTCCCATGATAAGAATCTCATTATCATGATCTCATCATGATTTCCTTCACGCTATGTTTTGCATTATGGACTTCATTAATTTGATTTAAGATCAGTATATAAAAGAATATCAAACTAATGAAAAATGCCTTTCACTTTATTAATCAAAACAAAGTCTATACAAAAGTGCTAAAGGTGATTGTCTTTAGAGCACTACTCTAATAATCTCCCACTTGTACTAAAGTCAATCACCTTTATATGTAATATCATAGGCGAGTACACAAGAATCAAATTTTTCTTGAGGAAGTAGCTTAATCAAAGGATTAGCGATATTCTGATCTTTAGGCCCTCTCTCTATCTTCACATCACCTCTATCAATTATCTCTATGATCAGGTGATATCTTCTGAGTACGTGTTTGGACCTTTGATAAGACCTTGGTTCCTTGGCTTGAGCAATAGTCCCATTATTGTCACAGCACAACAATATTGGGTTTACCATGCTAAGAACCACTCCAAGTTCCATATCGAACTTTTTGATCTAAACAGCTTCTTACTCCACTTTTGCAGCTATAATGTACTCTGACTCGGTCGTCGAATCTACAGTCATCTCTTGTTTGAAGCTCTTCCAACTGATTGCTCCACCATTCAATGTGAAAATATAACTTGACTGCGACTTGGAGTCCTCTTAGTCAGATTGAAAACTGGCATCTATATGCTTACTCACTACTAGATCTCCATTTCTTTATATCAAGAATACATCCTTAGCCCTTCTCAAGTACTTTAGGATATTCTTGACAGTCACCCAGTGACCCTTACCAAGATTCGATTGATATATGCTCGTAACCCTCAGAGCATACGATATATCAGGTCTTGTATATAAGATAGCATACAAGTTTGATCCTACTGCCGAAGCATACGGGATCATACTCATGAGTTCTCTCATCTTGTGTCTTGGGATACATAGATTTCGAGAATTTTATCTTATGAGTCATGGGAAGAAACCCTCTCTTAGATTACTCCATGCTAAACCTATTTATCACTTTGTCTATGTATGTCTGCTGTGAAAGACCTAGCAACTTCCTGGATTTATCTTTATAGATCTTTATTCCTAATATAGAAGTTGCTTCTCTAAGGTCTTTCATGGAAAAATTCTGGGACAACCAAACTTTGACTGATTGCAAACTTGAGACATCATTTCCTATTAATAATATGTCCTCCATATATAGCACAAGGAATATGATAGCGCTCCCACTAACCTTCTTGTACACACAAGGTTCATCAGGATTATGTGAAAAACCAAACTCTTTAATTATCTCATTAAATCAGATGTTCCAACTCCTAGATGCTTGCTTCAATCCATAAATAGATTTCTGAAGCTTGCATACCCTTTTGTCATCTTTGGATATGAAGCCCTCAGGTTGTATCATATATACATCCTCAACTAGGTTTCTACTCAGGAAAGTCGTCTTCACATCCATTTGCCATATTTCATAATCATAATGAGCAGCAATGGCTAAGAGTATTCTAATGGATTTAAGTATGGCAACGGGGCTAAATGTCTCGTCATAGTCAACTCTTTGTCTTTGACGATAACCTTTAGTAACTAACCACGTTTTATAGGTAATCACATTAGCTTCTATGTCGATTTTCTTCTTGAAAATCTACTTGCACCCTATGGGCTTTCTTCGAGTGGGTCAATTAAAGTCAATACTTGATTTTCATACATGGAATCCATTTTGGGCTTCATTACTTGAAGCCATTTTTCAGATTCTAAACTCTTCAAAGCCCTCTTCATAGGTTCTAGGTTTATCATCTTCTATGAGCAATACGTCATTTTGTTCACTTGCTAAAAATCCATATCTCTTTGGAACATTACGTATCCTACTTAACCTATGGACAATTTGTGTAATGGAAGGTTCAACTGTTGTCTCATCTCTATGAACAACAATTTCAGGTTCAGGTAGTTAATATGTGTCTGTTTGAGCATCATAAACTTCATCAAGTTTAACTTTGCTCCCACTGTCTTCTTTTAGAAGAAACTCTTTCTCCAAAAAGACAGCATGCTTTAAGACAAAAACCTTTTGCTTTAAAGTATTATAAAATTGATGTCCAATCGTTTCCTTAGGATATCCTTTACACAGACGTTTATCAGATTTCACTTCAAGCTTGTTTGATTGAATCCGCTTTACATAAACCGGACAATCTCAGACTTTCATATGAGAAAGGTACGACCTTTTGTTAGTCTATATCTCATACAGAGTAACTTCAACTACCTTAGAAAGGACTTTTTTTGTCACATAAGTAACAGTCTCGAGTGCATAACCCCAAAATGATTTTGGTTGATCTGCTAAGCCCATCATTAAGCTTACCGTGTCTAATAAGGTTCTGTTTCTCCTTTCAACCACACCATTATATTGTGGTATGTTGTGGCATGTAAGGTGGAGTCCATTGGGATACTATCCCATTATCTCCTAGATAAGCTAGAAATTCCTCGTTTAAGTATTCACCACCTCGATATGTTCGAAGTGTCTTAATACTTCTACCGAGTTGTTTCTCTACTCCATGTCTAAATTGTTTGAACATTTCAAACACTTCAAACTTATATCTCATTAGATACACATACCCATATCGTGAATAATCATCGATAAAAGTAATGAAGTACACAAAGCTACCTCTAGCATGAATGGACATCGAACCACATACATCAGAATGTATTAAATCTAACAACCCATTCATTCGTTCACCATTTCCTTTAAAAGGTAATTTAGTCATCTTGCTTAACAAGTAAGATTCATATGTGTCATATGATTTATAATCAAATGTCCCTAGGCTACCATTCTTATGTAGCTTAATCGTGTGTTTCTCACTTATATGGTTAAGTTAACAATGTCATAAGTAAGATGATTTTAAGTTATCTCATTTTTGTCTTTTATTTTCATTGATATTTAAAATTGGATTGGACATATCTAATATGTATATTCCATTGCACAATATAGCAGTACCATACAACATTTCATTCAACTTAATTGAACAACTATTATGAAATCCTACTTTATTAAGACATGAAACCGATACAATGTTTTTAGTCACAACAAGTACATAATAGCAATTTTCCAAAAGTAACTCCAGTCCACCAGGAAGTGACAAAACATATGTCTCTATAGCTAATGTAGCAACTCTTGTTCCATTTCCCATACATAGGTCCATCTTTCCCTTCTTGAGTGGTCAACTATCCCTGAGACCCTGCATATCAACACATATGTGTGAGCCACATCCTGTATCTAATACCCAAATATTATTATCAAAAATAGTATTAACCTCAATGACAAATATCATACCTGAAGTAGATGGTGGGGCATTTAATGCCTTCTTCTGCTTCAGCGACTCTAGATAAGCTTTACAGCTCCTCTTCCGATGTCCTTCCTTGTTGCAATGGAAGCATATCCCCTTTGGTGTTGTCTCCTTCGCCTTCCTCTTGGCTATACCTCCCACTGGCTTCTTGGACTTCTTCTTTTTCTTTTGGTTCTTCTTTCGAGAATCAGAAGTAGATTCCACTAGCATCACATCTTTACTGTTTTTCTTGATAGTTTGCTCAATTGTTTGAGTAGATTAATTAGCTTAAGCATCGTTGTGGATATTTAGTTCATCCGATAGTTAAGTACGAATTGTGAATAACTATTAGTCAAACTAGTCAGAATTAAGTCTATACCTGGCCAAGCTCTTTATATATCCATTCATCTTTAGCGCATATTGCACTAGAGATGATCCCTAAGCCATCTTAGAATGAAAAAGCAACCTCGAGGTCTCGAACCTTTCAGACATGCTTGCTCATCGAACAATTCCCTCAGATGGTAGACTATGGTACGAGCATCCATAGCCTCATACTGCTTTTGCAGTTCTATTGACATAGAGGCCAACATTATACGGCTAGCTAACTCACTATCATCTAGTAGCTTCTTGTACCTTTTTGATCTTCATCAAATACATTGGCAGCAGGGGGATCGGGAAGTGGTTCTTCTAGGACATATCCTAGTTTCTTGGATTTCAAAACAATTATCAAATTCCGTAGCCAATCCAAGAAGTTTGGTCCCGTGAGTTTGTTAGAATCTAATAGGGAGCGCAAGTTCACACTAGAAGACATTGTGTGATTCGATAACGTAGAAGAAGGAGAGAAAGTGTTAGAATGTACATTAATGCATATCGATATGGACTTTAATCACATGCGTTGTAGGTCCCACTATTCTTATTAAAATCAATAGCCCTTACTACGAATTTAAGAAAACTGATAGTTTTCCTAATAGGTCGATATTTGATATCATTAAGAATGACCTTGGGTTTGCCCAACAAGCCACCTTAGGTCAATCGGTAGGTATCATTACCAATTGCATTAAATTATGTAACTATTGACTTATGCCATCAACTGTTGATTTAGTACACTCATTAGGTCATCAACTATTGATTTGTATACATCCCATATATATAACCCAAATTCACCTCTATTCACGTTGACCTTGGGTTTGCCCAATAAATCAACACTTCCAGTTAGGACCAACAAATCAACGCTTCCAGTTAGGACCAACCCACTAATCTGGAAATCTAATTTCCATGGTTTGAACATATTCATGTAGTGTGGGCTTGGGTTTGCCTAACAACTCAACTCTAAAAGAACTCTGATTCTTGCCATATCAATGGAAGGAGTAAGTCCTAATATTTGGATGAGGGATTTTTTCTTTGGTCTCATCTATACTTGGATGACTTTGAATATGTATATCACATATATAAATTTAGATTATGGACAACTCAA
>JAOSBN010107677.1:0-10963 GCA_027563595.1 Erythroxylum suave
CATCACATGGTAGCTTGTGGTTCTTGTTTGCATATTATCTTCGTGTTTCATCTGCATTTTATTAGACAGTCTACTTCCCAATTCTTACTACAAAATTCCAAAATGTTCAACTTGCTATTTCTGTGTCAATTAACATTTGAAGCTTTCTGTAAACCATGAAAACATTTTTATTTCCATAAGTTTTATACTCGTAAGGATTTGTCGAATGTAAGTTTAAAATTGAAGATGAGTGGATAACAAAAGAGGATGTTAAACGGGCTTTACACGAGCTATATGGTGGTGAGGAAGAGGTACAATATTATAGCTTAGAGTATTTCATGTTTTATAATTAGCATAGACTAATTTTTCCTACTTCCATTCATCAATTGCCACAAGACAAATCCTGGCTTCAATAACTCACCTTTTAAGTTTACAAAGTATTCAAATGCTTATATGTTGGTGTACATTTATGAAAGCGACAAGGAAAAGATAATCTGTAATGTAGATGAGAAAGACATTGCAGACCACCTAAGGGTGAGATGCTAGCTATGAACTTTGCCTACTTCTTGTTTTTCTGTTCTTTGATGCTCACAGAAATTGAACTGCACTTCAAATTTCTTACTGCAGATAAGATTGAAGAAAAAACAAGAGGGGAAGAAGCTGAAGTGAAAGAAAAAAGCTGAAGCTTACTTGTATACTATGATAAAGGTTAATACTTTGTGATTTCCTGTAACTTCTTGTTTTACCTTCATCTTTCTTGATTTACAATGGTTGTATAGACTCACCTTCAAGGCATATAGACGAACGCACAATTGTTTCTTATTATAAATATTTGGAAGTCACCAATTCAGTTGTTCTTTGCATTTTTAGGTTGCACATACGGAGGATCTACTTGAACAGATTGGCAAGGATATATACTTTGATCTTATAGATCATGATAAAGTTCGTAGTTTTCGTGGACACTTTTAACCTTTTTAAGGTGCTCCTCAATTTCTTTCTAGCTCTTAAATTTGCATTCTCGTTAATACTTCATTTCAGATCCAATATTGGGAGCTTTGCACTGAATTTAAGGCCTAAATAACACATGATGGTTTTACTTTTACTGATAAAGATGAGAGTGAAAGAAGTCATGCATCAAATGTGTTATCCAAATATTTGATGTCCACCACCGGGTAACTTTTAAGAAATGTCTTAGCTAAAATAAACATGTATGTTGGTGGATTCAATTCTTACTAACTTGCCCTAGAAAACCAACAAAAATTCAGTGTATATTTGCTTAACTCTTTTAACTATGCTATTTGAATTGCACAATGATTTGATTTCTATTATGAAATTTTCTACGACTTATTATGAACGCATGATCTACTATGATTTTGTCTATGAATTTCACCATATTTAAGACAACTATCTCATAATCTTAACTTTACTTTACTTTTCCTGCCCTTTTTACTATTTATCTTACCTCTTTACTTAAATATACTTCTGCATGTGTTCGATATACTACAAATATATAACAAACAACTTACAGATATTATCCAAGTAAATTCTATTTTGCACAATTTATTTTAGGGGCATCATCGGATTTAACATCTCACTGCACAATCGCGTAGAGACCACCTACTAGTCTAAATATAATGCACATCAACCAATCACAAGAGCAAAATTACATGCCAAAATTGCTATGAAATTCTCTAGTCAATTCATTCTCTACTCATGAGTAAATGTTTCTTTATATGTTTTATTCTTTCTCTCATTTTGATTGAAAACTTAAAAATAAGCAAAAATAAACCAACAAAGAAACACACATGCATAAAAAATAATAAATGCCAAAATTTAAAAGCAAAAAAATTTACTTCCCTTGGATTGCCTCCTAAAAAGCGCCTTTGTTTAGGGTCATTGGCTCGACTCCTTCTTCTCCTCACGTGACAAAATTATGATCTTCTGATGGAACATGCAGTTCTTCAATTTGAGGTTCTTCAGTATAGGGTCTTGGGTTGATAATCGTTCCCATTTAGCTCATTCCCTATCCTCAAACTTTTAATCTCGACTAAGTCCATATGCTCAGGAAATATTTAGAACATCTCTTCACCTTTTTCTTCCTTGTTTAGTTCCTTCAATTTGCTATGTAAAGGTGAAGGATTAGACTAAAAAATAATTATGGACTCAGTACTTTCCTCCGAGCTAAATGATATGTCCTTTCCTCCTCAACTTCTTCGACACAAACAACTCCTTGAGGATTAATCTCAAAATTCTCAAGCTCCTCTTCATTTTGTAAGCTTTCCGCACTAATATCCATCGAGTACTCCTCAGGTTGATATGGTTGTGTCTCTTTGCTTTGTGATGCTAGGCGGTTGATAGTTTTCATCAATTGATCCACCTGGCTTGTCAAGTTCTGGATTGTAGAACTTGTTTCTTGCTGGAATTACAAAGTGTTAGCAACATATACATTGATTAATTCTTCTAAGGATGTACGTGAGTCTTAATAGGAAGCTTCTGATCTGTACGGGAATTCTTGTGCTTCTTGTAAACTATCATAGAAGTAATTCGGCTGATTATCTCATCCATAACAAAAGTTAGGTTGATCATTCCAAACATTGTTATAGGATTGAGAATATGAATAAAAGAAAAAATTATTTCCATCTATATCGATTTTTTTTACCACAAACATGAAAAAAAGAAAAGATCACAAAATAGCTAAAAAGAAATCAATTACAAACAAATATATACAAAATATCAATTAAAATCACAAACAAAAACTAAACACCGCACTCCTCGGCAACGGTGGCAAAATTGACCGGTGCGTCATAACGCTAGTCAAAATAAAATAACTAGTCTATTACTATAGCAGTTGTCAGTCTAGGTCGATTTGGAGTGTTTGGTTAGCTTATGAAATGAAATTAATTGATGCTTAGGTAATTGGGGGGGGGGGGGGGGTTTAGATTTAAGAAGAACAAAATAAAATAAATCTAATGAAAACAAATTAAAGAAAACATGCAAAAAATAATAAAATTGGGAAATTCGATAGGCATCCGTTCTTTTTTCAATTTGGCCTACACCCTAATTAAGCATAATTTATTGATTTGTTGTTCTTTTATTTCTCTTAGCAATTATCGATCATAGATTAACAACGGGCTTTGGTAATCCCGAATTTTCGTTAGACCCTAGTTAATTACGAAGTGCTCGTTAAGTAACCCTAGCTATAAGGAAACCTAGAATAAGTTCTCTAAGTTTATCTATACAATCGCATTACGAATCAAAAAATAGATCAATCTAGGCAATAATCACACAAGCTCAGATTATTTAACCTATGTTATGTTATCTCTAATGATTCGGAACCATTAGTAGCTACACATGATCGGGAATATAACTATTATGTATTGCATTCGATTATATCAATGGGTTTTCAAGAAAAAAATTCAATAAAACATTAAAATCATCTTCTTTCCAATACCCAATCAATTCATACAGGACAACATAATCAATTTCTAATAAGAGAAAGAAATAACAAAACAATAAAAAATACTTAACCCGGGTTGTCGACGTCGATATCGCCTCTGAACCGGCATTAGGAACTTAGCCTTCCATAGGTCTCCCTAGAAAATGCTTTAGCCCATCAAAATTACCCCCAACCGATACCCCTTCGGTTCTTCTTCACTCACCACCGCAAACTCTCTTCCTAACTACTATTTACTACACTATTCTATGATGTGACAAATTAATAAACTTGGACCACCTACACTATTCACGCAACTTCTCTTCTTTTCTTCTCTGTCGCCCAACCCTACTCTTATCTATTTCTTTATCGCCATTCCAACTACTCTACCGTGTATTGATGGGACGAAATGCATACTATTCATCTGACTTTCACTTAACCTTCCTGATGCCTTCTGTGCGTTTTGAGCAAAATTTCACCTACGTCCGTGTCAAATGCAAACATGATCTGTGTTTTTTACAAGCGTTTGCTCTTTGCCTCCAATTGCTATGCGTCGTCGTTTCTGCTTGTTATTTGCTGCTCCTTGCTTGGTCCAATATTCTCTTGATGTTGCTGTTTTGCTCATTCCAGTAAGCATTTTAATTGTTCTTCTTTGAGTTTTAATTTTTTTCTTCTTGTCTTTTAATTTTCTCCTTCCTGCTCCACAAAGACAAATGAAAATTAATCTTAAAAAAACGACCCAAATGTAGTACTTTCGACTCACTTTAATTTTTTTACTTTTAAATTGTACCTAAAATCATATATGAATTAAAGTGAATATCTTAAGCATTTTCGTATCATTAATCGCTAAGTGTAAATGATTAAATATATCAACAATTGAATGCATATCAAGGTTCCCCTTCAAGTAATGAACAACTCGTAGAGCGAATTCCCAATGCTCTTCCCTAAAATGTGGCATGAACTAAGATAAAATATGGATCGAATATGCAAGATCCGACAAAGTCACAAAATGATAAATAAGACAACCAATGAGCCTCCTATACTTCTCTGTGTCGTCAAGAAGTGGCCCTTTTGCAAGCACCAGCTTACGATTTTGCTCGATGGGAAATCCAACTAGTTTGGCACCTAACAAGCCGGCCTTTGAAATAATTTCAAGGGCATATTTTCGATGACAAAGAAAAATTCCCTCGGGATTTTAGACTATCTCAAGCCCCAAAAAAAATTTTCAAAACACCTAAATCCTTCATATGAAAGCATTTGTTTAAATAATCTTTAAATGTAGTAAATGCTACACTGTCGTTCCCTGCAATGATCAAATCATCAACGTAGACTAAAACATTGATCTGAAATTTTCCTTTAAACAAGGTAAATAGGGAATAATTAGAGTATGATTGAACAAAACGATAACTCCTCAATGCTGCAGTCAACTTAGCAAACCAACACCGTGGAGCCTAATGGAGACCATATAAAGATTTTCGAAGCCTGCAAACCTGATTTGGTTTAGATATTGAGAAACCTAGAGGAACCTTTATGTACACTTCCTCGTCTAAATCATCATGCAAGAACGCATTATGCACATTCATTTGGTGGAATTCCCAATTTTCAACTGCAGTAATAGCAAGGAATGCCTGAACTGTCACCATTTTAGCCACCGGAGCAAATGTCTCTGTATAGTCAATTCCCTCAACCTAATGGCAGGGTCGTTCCTATCTTTTTATATGTCTTAGGTGAAATAAAAAAGGGCCCCAATAAATCAACAATGTATGAAACATAAATGACTCAATTTATAAGTCTATATACTTAACCAAATATTAAATGATCATAACATCAACTAATAATATCTTACAGATATCATTAACAATAAAATCACTAAAAATAGTAATAGTAACAACAAAATAGCAATAGCAACAATCAAACAGCAATATTAGACTGCAAAACAAGAAGAGAATTGCACTAATAAATACACAGCCAACACAGAGGATCATGATTTATGAAAACCAATTTCTCCGTGCATTTTTAGATACAAAATCATTAATAATATTATCAAGATCAATATTCTCCAACATATCCTTCTCAATACATAACATAGCTAAACCATTTAGCCTTTCTTATGACATTGATGACCTCAAGTAGGTTTTCATCAATTTTAATTTTAAGAAACTTCTCTCAGCTGATGCTACAGTCACAGGTATAGTTAATAGAATTTGATAAGCAATTGAAATATTTGGATAACAATCTGTAGCTTCAACAAATTCTAAAATTTCAACTGATGATATTAAATCATTTGGCAAAGTCATTTGCAACACTTTTAATTGAAAAAAAGATCATCTAAATTCACATCTGACATATTATCATGAGAAAAAGTAGTTGTAAAATTAGTGCAATATTCTTTTAATTTGTTATCATCCAATGACCTCAACTTTTTTGAATTAAATAAGAATCCAAAAATATTATCAAATGTCGTTAATTGTTCAAATCTATTCTTCAATGAAGCAATTGCCATATCCACAACAACTAGAAAATGATTAACTCTGAAAAAATCCTCAACTGATTGTATTTCTCCATTATGGTTAATTTCATCAAATTTTCTTTTCCTAATAATACAACCTCTAGTTGGAAATGTAGGCTCTATATTCATCTCAAGTGCAAGACTTTTGGCAATATTCATACTAGAGCAAAACCCTTCATCTCTATATTTCTAAAAAAATACCATCACACCTTCTAATTGCTTTATGGTAGATTTAATGCACATAGATTTAGATTGCAACTTTTTACTCACTATGTTAATAGCGAATAAAATATCATACTAAATAACCATACCAAGTAAAAACTGAAAACTCTCAAGTACACTAACCAAACTTCTGCTTCACTCTTTGACTTGGCATCATCACAAGATCTAGATAATTCCATTAAAGCCAATCTTATTTGAGGAGCTTGAAATCTAATAGCTTTAACACTTTTTATTCGGCTTTCCCAACGAGTGTTAGACAATGATTTCATAGTTAAGCCTAAAACATTATCAAGCAAAACCTTCCACCTTTTAGGAGAACTTGAAAATAATGCATGTATACATTGCATAGCTCCAAAAAATGAAACAACTTTAACACAAGAATGTGTCATGTCTCTAAGAGTAAGGTTAAGATTATGACAAGCACATGACATATATAATGCTCTTGGTTTTATTTCAAGTAATCGCTTTTGAACCCCTTGGTGTTTTCTCTTTATATTAGAACCATTGTCATAACCTTGACCCCTTACATTATAATCATTAAGATCAAGATAATTAAATGCATTCAATAATTCATTGAAAAGTCCCAATCCAGATGTGTCATCTACCTTCATGAACTCTCAAAAATACTCCTCTATTTTTATTTTTTATTTGACATATTCACACATCGTACTAACAAACTCATTTGTTCTTGATAACTCAAATCTGGGGTACAATCTAGAATAGTAGAAAAGTAATTCGCCTCTTTAATGATCCCTATGGTAGAACTTCTAACATTATTAGCCAACAAAGAAATCAACTCATTTTGAATTTTGTGACCAAGAAAATGATGATGAATTTCATGAATTTGAATACGTCTAACATGATCTTGCATTATTACATCAAATCCAGCAATCGTCTCAATCAATCCTAAAAAATTACCATTACCATCTTGGTAAAGTTTCTCATTGGATCCTCGAAAAGCTAAAAGATATTTAGCAAGATATTTTACATTAGAAACTATTCTTATCAAAACTTGTCTTCAACGTTCTTTCTCCTTTACAATTTCTTGTTGCAAATCTTTATCAACTGTTTGATTTTTGCTTAATGTTACTCTTCATTCATTCCAAGTTCTCATATTAGTCATATGCTCAATGTAATTATCATGTTCTTTGAGTCTCTCACTAAGATGCTTCCAATCTCTATATCCATCATTTGCTAATCCACTTTGTTTGTTATTAGATTTGAGCAACTTACAACAAAACCAATATACTTTATCTATATGTTTAGAATAAACCAACCATTTTCTATCGCTAATCTCTCCATTACTCAAATTCTATAATAATAAGAATATGAAAAATGACGAGAGATATTGTCTAAAGGAAACACAAGATTCAATTCTCTTATAGGCTCTTTTTCAACTAAAATATCCATTGCTTTATTATCAAGATTATCCCAATTTCTAGGATTATAAATATCTAATATAGGGCTTGCTTGCTCATCTACCTTTAAATTTTCCAAAGTGGATGCATTTGGTGCATGATCATGCTAACACAAATTTCTAATATGCTCATGAATATGAATCTCATTACTTAAGTTTTCTTTATGCTATTCGAAACTACCTTCACCTAATCCTTCAGGACTCTTACTAGAGGAGCCTACTCTTTTAATAAATTTATTAATTGCTCCTTTTTGGGATTCTATCAACTGTTCTACTTGTTTTCTTTTTTTTTCTTTCCTTTTTTCACTTCCAGACAAATGCTTTTTAGGCAACACAATATAAACCAATTATATCACAGTTGGACTAGAAAAAGAACAAAAGCACTTGTACGAAACTGGAAGAAGTATGTAGGCACAACCAAACACCAATAGCTTCACAATATATCACAAAGATATATCAATGGTATTATATATGTGATAGAGGAAAAAAATAAATAGCAAAATTTAATATCTAATATTAAAAATGAAAAAGAGCAAATTTTAATGATTAAAAAACACTAATTTCTAAAAATGCAAGAAATTAACATACTTATGAAAAATATAGTAAATAATAATCTAAGTTTCCCAATTTAAATGTTATCCTATTATATAAGTTGTGGAAATGATTGATTGATTGATCATTATCATCCTCATTATTATTATTATTATTATTATTATTATGATGATCATCATCATCATCATCATTATTATTATTTTATGACGACATGTTTAATAGAATCATACATATTTTTATGATAAAAGAAACCATTATGTAGTCTTTGAATTGAGTAACTTAAATTATTTAATTTAGTCATTTTATCACTAAACTAATGTGAACTCTACAACAACACGAATCCAACAATTATTACATTACTTGTGACAAAGTATAATGAAAATTAAAATTACAAAAATTTAATTATTTATTAATATTTAATTATTTTATAAATAATAAGTAATCTAAAAATAAAAAAGGACAAACACAAATAAATAAAATACTATTTAATATTAATGTTATGATTTAAAATGCTATATAATGTCTATGATAATGACAAATTAAAAATTAATTATATTATATTCAAATATTTAATAAGCTAAAAATACATTAAAAATTTAGAAACTTTAGCTTTAAATTACACTCAGAACTTAGAATACAAAATCTTGAAAACTTTTTCTAGCCAATTTTTAACTTGGAGTACTTTAGATGTATATGTTGATGAAAATAAAAAAAATAGAGAGTAAAAATACCTAAATACTTCAAAACTATTTATAAGCATAATAAGTTAGAAAGTTAACATTAACTTTGACTTAATCAAACGTTGCATTACTCCACCAATGTTCTCTACATTTATACTACATTTACATTGATTGATGGCCATTTATTACACAAACGTTAATAGCCATTTATACACACACGTTATGACCATTTAACACTTACCTAAAGCTTGGCAATGTTTCCTTTCACTCCAAGATCGATATTCTCCAAAAAGAAAATTGTTACACGCATGGGCCCTTCTTTATGGTATTTTGTGGTGGGCCCTGGGCAGGTGCCCTACCTGCCCCTACCCCTGCCCTGGGTCGGCACTACTTGATGATGCCCAAAAATCACAAGCTTAGCTTTGAGTCTCTCAATGCTACAATCTGAGTTATATTTTATTTTGTATACCCATTTGCTCCCTAATGCTTTCCTCCTCAGAGGTAGTGTCTCCATAACTAACTTCTATTATCTTCAATTGCTTTAATCTCCTTTGTCATTACCTCCCTCCAACTGGGATCCTATACTGCTTCCTTAAAAGATTTTGGTTCATGTCTTGCAATTATGGCTGTAAGAAAATTTCTATGTCATGCAGAAAATCGTTCACAATTAACATAATGTGTTATAGGATAAGGAGTACTTGAGGATTGCTGTGAAGCTGGTAAACTTTGAGAGGGAGGACTCATTTTCTGTATTGTATGGGTCACAAAATCATGCAGAAGAATCAAAGGGATTTTAGGTCTCATCCCTTTTCTTAGCTCGTCTATGCTCTCCTCAACACCACTTAAAGGTCTACCACTTGCACTCGGTTTCTTCTTCTGTGGTTGGTTTTTTATAGTAGGAAGAATAGAGAAACAGATCTGCAGTGTAGTGTTTTTTAACCTGTGGAAATCTAACGTAATCCAAGTACGTGATTTTGTTTTATATGCATATGCAAGATCCTGTGGTTGACATAATCTAAGTGATTTTGTTCTTGTATATTTAATCTAACATTGGTATCAAAGCATAGGTTGGTTTTTTTATATACGCATGCTATGCTTCCCATTGTTTTTTTTTCGATATATTGTTTCTGGACTTATGAAATATGCATGCTATGCTTTACGTTGTTTTTTTTAATATACTGTTTCTGAAATTGTCTTCTATAGTTGGTTTCCGACTTTTGCATTTCTTAATATACAGGATTTGTTTTTTGTTTTCTCTCGTTACTTCTCTCTTTAGAAGTTACAATTCAACAACGTCAAAACCACATTGTTGTTTTAAGGACTCGATTGTAAAGATAAGATATCTGTTAGGTTTTTAGTTTTGAAAGTAGGAGGTTGAAAGGTTTGTGGGTTACATGTTTTGTAACAAAGAGAGATATAGAGTTTGGTGGGAAGGAGAAGTTTGTGAAGAGTAAACGAGAGAGAGAAAACACAAAAGTATTTTTTTGTTTAGTCCCTATACAAGAAGATCCTTTCTGCAATACCAAAAGAGTGTTTTAAGAGAGAAGTAACGTCCCATTAAAAGCCAGAATTAGTTTTTTTAAAAAATAAAAAAATAAAAAAAATCAGAGGGACGAAACACGTAGAAGAAGAGTAGAGAAGGAAGAAGACAACTCTCAACAAAAAGGCACGTGGCCTTTTAAGAGTTAAATGTTTTGTTAAAGGATAACTTAAACAAATGCCTTTTATGTTTTGTCCCATGTGATACTGTGATTGAAATTCTACATGATGAGGACTAAAATGTCAAGTGTAAAAGAAGCACTCACATTTGACATTTTTTTTGTTTTTGGATATATGTATCCTAGTAATCAATAATGGGTTAAGGCTTTGAGATTTAAGATCCAATATAATAAAAAATTTAAAATAGTTTTGGCTTACATAAACTAATTAATTTTAGTTAAATTAATTTTTTAATTAAAATAAATTAATTTTTTAATTAAAAAATTAATTTAACTAAAATTAATTAGTTTATGTATAAATTAATTTTTTAATTAAAAAATTAATTTAAACTAATTTATTTAGTTAAAATAAACTTAGACATAAGTTTATTTTCGGTGAATTAAAATTAGACATATGTTTTCTAATTAACTCAATACTAATTTGTTTAGTCAAAATTAGATAGAAATTTTATT